>MCJB01000525.1:216625-245659 GCA_002018475.1 Nicotiana obtusifolia | reverse complement strand
GCCCGGGACCGCCAGGCCCGGGACCGCCAGGCCCGGGACCGCCAGGCCCGGGCCCGCCAGGCCCGTTAGGCCCAGGCCCGCGGTGAGCCACAACCTTACTTTTACATCATCGCTTGGAGAAAAGAAATTGACAACTGAAAGTGGATTGGGTAAATTAATTTCATAATTCCCTGAGAGTTAATTTCTCATATGATAATCAAACTTATGATTTTTTCTATAAAAGTTATTAAATAAATTTTTGTAATTTTAAAGTCACTAAATTTATAGTTAATTAATTACTCAGAAAATAGTTTCAGCCGGATAAATCATTTAAATATTACCGGGAAAACTAAGCAGGAGTGCCTATGTAGCTTCACGATTCAGCAACTATATTCAAATATTTACCCACTGAAATACACAGAATAGTTTTTTGCAAAAAGTTGCTGGCAATCTGAGAAAGGAGAAGTAGATAAATAAAAAAAAACAACGTAAAGAGAAAGAAAATGATAATTTCATTGCGGTCCAAACTTAAGATATAAACAACAACAATAACAACCCACTGGAATCTCACAAGTGAAGTCTGGGGAGGATAATATGAATGCAGACCTTACCTCTACCCTGGGGAGGTAGAAATGATATTTCCGAAAGAGCCTCGATTCGAGAGAAAGAATAGAAACAAGTAAATATTAACAACAAGTCCAGGAAGATGATACAAGCAACGAATGAATCGAAAAAAAAACAAATAGGAAAGCAATAGCAACAAGCACTAACACGACGGGGTACTAGAAAATCAAACCGGAAGATAGTATTAAAAACAACCCTAATACTAGCACTCTAAGAATGGAAGACAAGGTACTAACCGGCTATCCCTTAATAAATCCGGAACAAATCAGAAAAACACACTACGAGATATTACCCTTCTACTCTAATCCTCGACCTCCATTCCCTCCTGTCAAGTGCCATGTTCTAGGTAAGCTAAAGTCGTGCCATGTACTGCCTGATCACCTCTCCCCAATACTTCTTAGGTCATCCTCTACCTCTTCTCCTACCAGCCAGCGCCAACCTTTCACACCTCCTCACTAGGACATCTAGGCTTCTCCGTCTCACATGCCCGAATTATCTAAGTCTCGCTTCTCGCATCTTATCCTCCATAAGGGTCACGCCCACTTTCTCCCGAATATCCTGATTTCTAATCTTATCAAATGTAGTGTGCCCGCACATCCATCGCAACATCCTCATTTCAGCTACGTTCATCTTCTGGATATGGGAGTTCTTGACTGTCCAGCATTCTGTCCCATACAGCATAGTCAGTCTAACCACCGCCTTGTAGAACTAACCTTTAAGTTTTGATAAAAAACAAAATAATTGGAATATTTCCGACTACGAAATTTCTAAAATAATTAGTTTATGTTTTCTAAAGATGAAAGTTTGTCAATTTCTAAACATACATTGTTCATCTAAATTTGAATGTCTGGTGATGTTAGGCTAAAAATTTATATTTTTGCATGCAGTTTATCTTGCATTATACCTCAATCGTCTTAACTTTGGTGTAAATATTTGTGACTCGAGCTTAATAATAGTGTTTATATGTGTAGGAGTCAATTTGAAGTGATTTGGCAAGTTTACAAGCAAAATAAAGTAAAAAAAGAAGAATTTGGAGGGAGTATGATTTTGGTGCCCAGGTTGGCACCAGGCACCAACCAAAACGCCAAGGGAAGAATAGCACTGAAGTGTAAAAATTTCGGTGTCCAAGTTGGCGCCAGGTGCCAAGCAAGACGGCTAAGGGCGAATTTCGTCCTAATTCGGCTAGGACTTGGTAGTTTCGACCCTATACGCTCCCAACATGTATAAAATGGGTTCTAAACCTATTTCTTAAGGATGAGACATTATTGGAGAGATAAAAGGCTACGAGAACACTTGGAAGCAACGAATCACAAGAGTTTTCTCTTCCGTTCTTCTGTTCTTCCTTACTCTGTATTTTAATGCTTTCAATTATTGTCATGATTGTTAGTATGGTTATGAGTAGCTAAACTTTCTCATCAAAGGTCTGATGGAACCTCTTGGAGGATGACTTTTAATTACGTTTAATATAAAGGCCATCAATTGATTGTGCCTATTTAGTGTGTACTGCTTGAGAGAGGGTACATATTTAGGTAGTTGTTGAACAACATCACTCCTAAAGAATGTGAGAGATCAATATGGAGGGTTTAAAGGCAGGATTAGAGATAATGAAACCTTGGTGAGGTCATAGTGAGCGATGAATTAGCACCAACTAGCGTAGTTCGAGAGAATACGTCTAATAAACTGTGGTAATTGCTCGAGAGAGAGCTACGACACCCAAAGTACTCACGATCAGTAGAGAATACTTAGGCAAAATTATAGAAGACGTAGAGGGAAGGATTCCGATAATTGAGGAAATCATAACTCTAGACCCCCTTAATCTTTTCTCCAACCCTTAGTATCCCTATTTATTGATTCACTACTTTAAGTAGTTAATTAGTTAGAAAACATAATCTTAATATTTATAACTTAGAAATTATTCGAGCTTGTCTTATTAGTATTAATAAAAAGTTATAGCTAAACCTTAGTTCTCTTTGGGATTCGATTCCAGACATGTAAACCGGATTATATTTGCAACGACTGCTAGACCTCTTAGAAGGCGTAGTTGGGCATGATCAAATTTTGACGCCTTTGCAGGGGAGCTAACAATATAGTTATAGTTGTACATATTGCTATGTTTCAATTCTGAACTTTTTTTTTTAGTATTTAAATTTTTTTTTTGTTTTAATTTTACTTGTTGATTTGACAAACATGGAATCTTGGAATTATGGGAGTTTTGATATTGGTAATTCTACTTTTAGTCTCCCTCATGCATATTGTGGAGGAAATCACTCGTGCCAAAATTATCAATATATTCCCGAGAGCGAGTTATGTGCACCAACTCAATCTCATATGTGGAATGTGTGTGATATATGTGGTGGTCAAGATGATCACTTTTATGATTGTGCTTATATTTCTTATCTTCCCCCCACCCCTTAATATGATGATTATACTTTTACTTGTGAGATTACTAGGAACAAAGAACATGAGGATGTTGACATAAAGGAGATCAAGGATATGTTAATGTGCCTTGTAGAACAAAATAATAAGACACAATTACAGATACTAAGGCAAGAGGCAACTATTCACAACTTGAAGGCTCAAGTGAGTCAAGCGGTCGAAGCTTTGAATGTTCGACAAGTCAATATGGTGGATAGTAACCAAAACAATGTGAATTAGAGTTGGTAGTTGACACTATGATGGAGGAGATCAGAGTAGAACACCAACAACCTAGCCGACTAAAATTTGAGGATGTCAATGATAAGGCGTGGCACTAGAGTCAACCGAGGACATTGAGGATAAATATTCAGTTGATTCTAGTGTCATTAGTACAGAGGACGTTGAAGATCTCGAAGTTCAGGTATTTGAGTGTCTTGGACCTCATTCCAAATACTTCTCTATTGTGTTCAGATGGTGAAATGAGAATGGATTCTTATGAGCTTAGAAAGGAGACAAGGGAAGAGGTAGACGATGCATATATTTTGAAATTTTTGAGGCCGTTTAGGCAAGATGATACTCCTCGGCTTAAAGTCAAAAAGTGCATAAGGAATTATTTAACTTTTGCTTTTCAAGGCTTTACACCACCCCAAGAGCATGATCATAGAGCAGAATCAAAACTTGGGTCCAATTTATAAGTTCGAAGTGGAGGCAGAAAGTGATTCATGACCTGTTTGATGCTAGCATAGTTAGGCCTTAGCATGCAAAATTACCTTCCTAACATGTTTTAATAAAAATTGATGCCGTGAAAGATTGAATAGCTTGTCTGTGACGCTTTCTATCAATTACTTGACTCATTGTTCATGTAGTGCTTTATTGCTCAATACTTCTTGACTTTGTGATTACTTGCCTACACTTGAGAGTTGGAATGGAACCGTCCCGATTGGGTCATGTGCATTGAATGATATGAGGTTTTGATTATATTATGTACTATCATGTGTTTGTCTGGAACTTGCCCTGTGTGTTAATCGAAGCGATATAAGTAAGCTTTGTAAGTCTAGGAGATGATATAGGCGTTTCTTTGATTGTCCATTGAGCTATTATACCACCATAAATTAAAATTATCCGTAGATAGCCCATTTGAGCCTATAAGCCTTTTCTTTGGTACCCATATTACAAGTCGAATTCCCATTTTGTTCTTAATTAAATATTTTCGAACCTTTACCTCCGAAATCACTTAAGTCGCTAGAAAAGTAAGGTGAGAGTTGGAATAGCTTTTGAGTGGAACCATAGAAAAGCCAAAATGGTGCATGTATGTTTTGGATGATCAATAGCCGGGCAACCTAAATTTATGGAGAGTGTTGAAGGAAAAAAGAGGAAAGAAAAAAGCAAAGAAAATACAAAATGGAGAAAAATAAGTATATAGAAAATACGCCTCCTATTCATCTTGGTCTGGGCTAGTGATTGTATTGATGTGCTTAAAGAAGAAGGGCCAAGTTGTATATGGTTTCATGGCATTGCTTGAATTGGTCATAAAGAGTGTGTATTTGAAAGTTAAGTGTAGTGTATTAAAGTGCTTAGGAGGATTAGTTACTATACCCAAAATATATCATATCCGTCCCTTAGCCTACATTACAACCAGTAAAGACCTAATTGATCTCAGATTGTGCGAGCTTAGATTAGTGGAGATATACACAACGAGCAAGCCTATGGTACAACCACGGAGTGCACATGAAATTTTTTATGAGAGTGAGTGGTTCTTTGTTCATATATGTAATGTCCTTAAATTATATTCGAACGCATATTTGAATGTGTGGACGAAATACCCTCTTATTCTTTGGTGAGGCACATGATTCCATGTCGGATAGGTGACGTTATTAAACATCTCTTGTTGGGTGAGTTTACAAGTTGAGAGTGCTTATTGACGACGAGTCGGTCTTTGAGGTTAGGTGGTTACAGGCAGGTTGTTTGAGTGTTCTTAATTGGTCATTAATATCTTGTCATATGAAAGTTGGGAAAGGTATGAATAAATATGCAAGGGCTTAACTGTTGATATCAATCATGGTCATAAGTGTAGTGTGTTGAATTGCCAAAGGTTCCTCCATTGTATAATGTCATGCGTGCATTGTTTGGTTAGCAAGGTTTTAGGTTGCTCGAGGACGAGCAAGAGTTTAAGTGTCGGGTGGTGATGTTAGGCTAAAAATCCATATTTTTGCATGTAATTTGTCTTGCATTATACCTCAATCTTGTTAACTTTGGTGTAAATATTTGTGACTCGAGCTTAATAATGGTGTTTATATGTGTAGGAGTCAATTTAAAGTGATTTGGCAAGCTTGCATGCAAAGTGAAGTAAAACACAGAAGAATTTGGAGGGAGTAAGATTTTAGTGCCTAGGTTGGCGCCAGGCACCAACCAAAACGCCAATGGCAGAATAGCATATACTACTAGAAATTACAACTATGGCAACCCTTCCAAAACTGTTGCAATAGACACCCATTAGGACAGATTTGGACGCGTTCCAAGATCCAGCGTTACAATAGGTCTATTGGAACGGTTGTTTGTAACGGTTTAAAAACCGTCTCCATATAGGAATATTGTAACATTTATGGAATTTCTACCATTGTTCTATCTATGGTAACGGTTTTCTTTTCTGTTGCGACGGTTTTAAACCTTTGTTGTATAATAATACCATCGATTTTTAAGTCTATTGCAACGATTTTCATGATATATTGCAACTATTTTTGTGATATATTGAAACAATTATTAGTACCCTATTGCAACGGATATTATAATATTGCAACGGTTATTATGGGCTGCTATTATTATTTGCTAGGTCTATTGGAACGGTTATATTCTTTATTGCAACAATTCACAACTATAATTTATGACATTTATGGAAGCAAAATGATGAATATTTTCCTATTCAATGAAATTTTTTACACCATAGCTTATATAAACCACGAAATAAAATTAAAATATCCAACTAACATTATCCATATACAAAAATAAAATATGAATAATTTGTTTGATCAATAATTCAAAATTCAAAATATATGAGTTTGCATACAAAAAGTTGTAAACTAAAATATCCTTAAACATGATAATAGAAAGTCTAACAACGATCAACAACACTTAAGTAAGGTCTTCATCACTACTTTCGTCCGCAATCGCTACACCTACAAAAGACAATCAGAAATAATTAAACAAATTCTTTAAGATAATTGAATCACAAAGTAATTGAATGACCAATTTGATAACTCGAAATTTTCAAACTCTTAAATTTTTTGGCAAAGTTTTCTTTGTAAATACGACTATTCCAAAATTTTCAACCTGCTCAAAACATGATACAGTTTCCATACAGAACCTAAGATCCATCCACAACTTACAAGATGAGTAGCTGTACTTTAAGCAACATACAACAAACCAGAATCCGCAACAGACAAACCAAATCAAACAACTCTCCAGTCTGTTATTTTCTAAGCAAGACAATCTGCCTCAACATTTTCAAACATTATTAAATCACAAAATAACATCACCTAAATAGCAAGACAATATGTATCCTCTTACGTGTATATACTTGCGTAGCTACATTAGTAACTATAAGGACGATAATTATGTACTAATGACATGATTTGAAGAATTCAAGCATGACACACAGGAAGATATAACAAGTTACAGGGCATAAATTAGAAACTGAATCCATTAGATCTTTTGAGATATACTCACATACAATGTAAGTTAAAAGTATAAATTAAAAACAGAATCCTTCCAATCTTCTGAGAACACTATCTGCATCAGAAGTCAGTGATACTACAACTATTAATGCTTCAAATGCTTATATCAAAATGCTAACATATTCAAGTAAAAGCAGCAGATAATTCATATTCATGCATAGCTAGAAAATAAAATTAAACCATAAATTTCAATCCTCAATACTCCAGCTTCAGACTACTTTTGATATGATCTTTTGATCCCACTCTATCACACAACCAACTACATTTAGCAAGAAATAGTGAGTTTTTTATTCTGTAAGCCATTGTCCTTTTCTTTTCTTCCCTATTTTCCTCTCTATTCTTGTTTCTTTCAGGAAGGATTGCGTGGAATTATCACTGGCAGCACATTCTACAGAACAATTGATTCACATTTAACGCTTTATACTAACTTCAGATAATATCAAAAGAAATCTACAGTATCGCCCTCATCCACCAGTCCATGGCTTTTTTACGATGTCACTTGTTATTGAAAGGTCAAAATAATAATTCTTATATTCAATCCAGTATAATGCTTTATTACTAACTTTAGACAAGTTATATTCATTATTGCGGTTAACTGGAGAAAAGTTTTTGGAAGAACAAGATTCAATAGTCGGATCTCATATTTGGTCGGACAATAATAATTATTCAGGAACTTCCTGCTTCTTATCAACACATCATCTTACGAATATCAGTAGAAAGAGAATAGTCATAACTAAGCAAGAAAATAAAGACTTAAGATTAACTAACAAACAAGAAATCAAAGCAGAGCCCATTTACATTTTAGGCTCACTCTGTTTATAAATACTAGTAGTTGTTATCACTCGATTTGAATTAAGTGCCATGAAAGTGAAGGTCTTTCATTTATCTGCAGTCTGTTACTTTGATTTTATGTGTACACTGCTGAATAACCAAAAAAGGTAATATTGGATGCCATATATTTTTGAAATTGCTTCACTAGAAAGAAAGAAAGAAAGAAAGAAAGAAAGAAACAGTGCACGTGCATCATTTCTAGAGTAGTCTGGTGAAGTTTATGGTTCAGTAGCTAAAACAAACGATAATTCAACCAAGTTTTGCTCCTCGGATGTGCTCTGTTATGAAGATAGTCCGGCAGCTTAATAGTAAAACTAACAATCTGGCTAGTAAATTAAGTTTATCAAATATAAGATTGTCACATTACTCTTGTTCAAATTGAATGTCGGAATTACAGGAGCTCTTAGACTTCGTTAATAACCTTATAGGATAAAACTTAGGATTCTTGAAGTAAACTTCCATTTCTACACGTTAAAGTTAAGTGGAGTTTATCTTGTTGGCTGCTCTGTTGAATGCCTTTTTACAGTGATCAATTATGTGTTTTCACGGCTAATTAAGTTTAATTATAAAGAAGAATAGAATGATCCAGTTGTGTGTTAGTGCAAGAAGAAACGGAAGCTAAGGAATCTCTGATGAAATAGGAAGAAAGATCAGGGACAGCTGAACATTGTAAGAGAAATTACAAGTTTTTCACACAAGAGAAAAATGCAAAAATATCACAAGTTTCCATTGTCATTTGAGACAAATATCATCAAAATCCAAACTTTATAAAAATTTATAATGTTGGCTCTACTATGCACAAGTTATATATCCTCCACAAAAATGAAATCATCATAAAGATACAACTAAAATATAAGGTAATAAACTAAGCATACCACAACTACCTTGATTTTTGACTGTAGTAACTACACCTTTCTCTCTCCAATCCAAAGACGAACGACTATCAACAATACCAATATCACTTAAAACTCTAGCAGAAGACGATCCACACTAATAATCTAAAATTAAGGAATTCATTGTTGGTTACAAAAAGCCCTAAAATTACAAAAAAAAAAAAGGAAACAATTAAAGGAAAAAACCCAAATCGGATAAATCTGTAAGGAGCTGAAAAATATTAGAAGTAGAAAGATCTTAGGTTTCTGAATTAGGATTTAGGAGTGAAAGAGAGGATTTTTGGGGAATGAAGCTTTGAGAGGCAAAAAGAAATAGATGGGTTCATTGGATGTATCGAATGAACTGGTGGGTGGATTTGCTGGGAAAAGGAGAAAAATGTTTTAACTTTATATTATATTATTAAAATCAATCAAAAATATATTAAAAAATGAGGGTTGATTTGGCGGGTTTAGAAAATTTCATGGGGGGAAATGAGGAGGGAATGAAAAACTGTTCCCATAAAAAAAATATTTCTCCAGAACCGTTCCCGTAAATATGTCTATTGGAACGCTGTACAGACCATTGTGGAAAAACCTTCTATAGTAACGATTCTGTTACAATTGCAACTGTTTGATAGTTAAAGTGTGCTGATACCACCCAAATGAAATTGTAACGGTTGTAACCGTTACTATATCCACTCTACAGCAACGGTTTGTGAACGTTGCTAAAAAAACTGTTGTCATAGGTCCATTTTCTAGTAGTGACAAAAGTGAAAAAGTTTTGGTGTCTAGGTTGGCGCCAGGCGCCAAGCGAAACAGCTAAGGGCGGATTTCGTCCTAATTCGGCTAGGACATGGTAGTTTCGACCCTACACGCCTCCAACATGTATAAAAGGTGTTCTAACCTATTTCTTAAGGGTGAGACGTTATTGGAGAGACAAAAGGCTACAAGAACACTTGGAAGCAACAAATCACAAGAGTTTTCTCTTCCGTTCTTCCTTATTCTGTATTTTAATGCTTTCAAATATTATCATGATTGTTACTATGGTTATGAGTAGCTAAACTTTCTCATCTAGGGTTTGATGGAACCTCCTGGAGGATGACATTTAATTACGTTTAATATAATTTAGCCTTTGGATTTCTCTACTTGTTCAACTACGTGTTTGTTGATGTTGAATGAATGGCCATCAATTGACTGTGCCTACTTAGTGTGTATTACTTGAGAGATGATACATATTGATGTAGTTATTGAACATCACTCCTAAAGTATGTGAGAGATCAATATGGAGGGTTTAAAGACGGAACTAGAGATAACAAAACCTCAGTGCGATCATAGTGAGCGGTGAATTAGCGCTAGCTAGCGTAGTTCGAGAATACGTCTAGTAAATTGTGGTAGTTGCTCGAGAGAGAGCTACGACGCCTAAAGTACTCACGATTAGTAGAGAATACATAGGCGAAATTATAGAAGACGTAGAAGGAAGGATTCCAACAATTGAGAAAATTATAACTCTAGACCTCCTTAACTTTTCTCCAACCCGTAGTATCCCTATTTATTAATTCACTACTTTAATTAGTTAGTTAATTAGTTAGAAAATAGAATCTTAATATTTATAACTTAGAAATTGTTCGAGCTTGTCTTCTTAGTATCAATAAACAGTTGTAGCTAAACATTAATTCTCTGTGGGATTCGACTCTAGATTTATAAACCGGATTATATTTGCAACAACCGCTAGACCTCTTGGGAGGAATAGTTGGGCGTGATCATCTGGCTATATTCATCTTAGATCAATGTTACCATAATAATAAGTTCGTATTGATTGTATTTACCTTTTGAAATACAACACTTCTGCAAATGATTAACACACTGCATTCAAGTGAAAGTTGTATTTTAGTCATTAAATTTCTGTTATGTGGCTACCAATTGTCTATCTCAAAATTTCTTTTTTTGTGCCCGTTTCCTGATTGATTGTACCATTTATAAAAAGTAAAAGTATGTACTCGTAGTATTATTTATAGCTAATATGCTACTTTCTCCGTCCAAGTTTACTTGTCTACTATTGACTTGACACACCTCTTAAGAAAATAAATAAAGTAATATGGTAATTTTATTATATCACTCATATTTATTATATGTTGGAAAATGATTAAAAATAAATAATGCTTAATAAGAAGGGTAAAATGGGTATAAAGTGATAAATTTTCCATTGGTTTCCCACACTTAACAAGTAAAAGTAAACATTTATTTTTAGTATAGTAAACAAGTAAACTTGGACGAAGGAAGTATGTGCCTATGAGGTTGGAGGGGAAAAAACCTGCTATAGTTGTTGGCAATGTCGCGCCCTGTTTCTCACGAAAGCGAGCTTCGACGTGCGACAACTCTTTTAAGGTGCGTTAGGGCACCTATTTGCAAATAACTCTATTTGACTAGTCTACATCACCAAAGATCGGGTAAGGGCTCAAATTTACCTCAAAGAGAAGGTGTTAGGCACTCTTCGAGGTCCATAACGGTGGGTCCCTGACCGAAGCTTACGCTAAGTGGATTATTGAGTTAACATTAAGCTAAGTGGTCATAAAAAAAAAGATATGGAAGTTTGAAGGTCTATTGTAACAAGTGTAAAAAAAAACAACATAAAATTTAAACTAAATCAGTACAAGTCTTAGAGGTTACAGGGACACAACTGCGTGGGACTATATTTAATGACTAAGTGTGAACAACAAGCATATAAAGGAAAGGGGGTCCTAAGTTTTTTAGCCTAAAGGATCACCCCGTGCAATATAAATAATATTTCGCAACTCCCTTAGAGTAGGGTTTGCTCAATATTATTCAGCTGGCACAGACAATCATCTTCTGCTACCCGATTACTATGTTAAAGTTGTTACTTAAGGTGCTCTAATTCAATTCTCGGTCGCATCCATCCTATGCGTGCACTACCCATCTCATGCCTATGGTCCAGGTAGCTTTGGAGCTACTATTTAGGTAGTTCTAGACTTTACTTAGGTTGCTCAAAAAGAAAAAAACTAATCGCATATTCAAAACAAATAGGATTGCACATAATAGTAATGAGCGGCTCATGTTAGCCTCCACACATAGCAAGAAAGGCACGCAAATTGATTTCAGGTTATGCAGTAGACAGTTTCAGAATTAAGACGTATTTGAGTCCTTAAGTCCTATAGACATAGCTTCTATGTGATTCTGATTTCCAGCAGTGTACAGGCAACGTTACAACTTTAGGCTAACGGAATTGTAGATTAAAAGTATTACGATCCTATGGACAGGATATCTAAATGTTCATGCAGTAAGGTAATAAGACTGTTCGAAAGCCCAAGATTAACAACACTGATCTTATAAATAAGTTGTTTAAGACGAGTAATAGCATCCTATAGGTAGGATTTCTAGCGGTTGACGATTGGAGCTAGTTTTACAACACTTTATCCTTATTGGCATATTTTCTAGGCGGGCAGTGTAAAAGTATCAGAAAGCAGCCAATTTAACCATATAGTCATGGTATCGAGATGAGTATTAATAGGAGAAGGTCTTTATTATTTAACACGATCCTATATGCATGATATCTAACACATGGAAATAGAGCAAATTGAGCAAATAACTAATGATGTTTGAATCCTATTGGCATACTATCTAATAGCATATAAAAGTGGAGCATGTGAACAAGCGAAGCACTTATATTCTTATAGGCCTGTTTTCTAATAGTGTATAGGAATAGAACATCTTGAGCGAGTGAAGTGCTTGGGTCCCAAAAAAAAGTAACCCAGCACTGGCTGGGTCTTCAACAGCCTCACTCTTCATACAACAAGCAGACCCAAATCTCAGGCTTAGCAGAACTCGGATCCAACAACATACATGGCCCAATACCAGACCCAAGATGCATGACTTACTTAACACAACTTATGCCAGGCTTAACCATACAAGTGACAACTACTCAACGAATTAATTGAACAGCCTTTCGTGCTTAATTCTTAAAGTTATATCTACCAGCAGTTCCAACCAAAATACACTGACAAGATCACATGTAATAATGACAAGTTTACAGGGCAAGTTCATGTTGACATTCTCAGAAACAAAATTAGAGTGACAGGATTAACCAACCTAGGCTAATGAATTGTTCTAACAAGAGTTTCAAAAGTAAAATGATCCAGAGTTAGCTTAAGAGAACCTTACATGAGAGACTTTAAGCATGAAAATCTTGTATAGTAGTAGACTAGAACAAGCGAGATTTAATAGAATATCTAACATGAGAGCCTATCGAAAGTAACATAGCAGAACATGCTCATGAGCAAATACTTAGTTGAACATGAAACCATTTTAACACGCTGAGTGTCGGTCAATACCAGAAGCACCTACAAAAAACCAGTAACATGTCAATCAGGTCAGACAGGCATCAAACTTTATACTAGTTGGCCACACATAGGAGAAAAAACTAGTTATGGGATTTACCCTAAGGGTCTCAAATAATATTGAAGAACACGGGATTGCACAGGTCAAAAAGCATATGCTAGAACTCAAATAACATGGAACCAGGCCCTAGTTAATAGTACAACCTCTGAAACCTAGCGGGTCGGGTATGAATGACTCAATAAGGTCTAGAACACATAAGTTGATCATCATAATAATCCACAACAATGCAGAAAGATAAATCAGGGCAATCATCAGGTATTAGCGTAGACATAGCAGGCTAAATAGGTTTAAGAGAACCAAAAATCGTTTGTGCTAAACGCATGTGATAAGCATACACCATAATTATAACCTAGGCAAATTCAAATGCTAAGAGTACAAAGTCACAAGAACACTTAAGAGTAAACAAGGGCTAAAATAAGACGGAATAGTAAGACATTGATTCATAGAAGTTTCAGTGTCATAAAGCATAAATATGAACTAAAAAGAATGAAATTTCTAAGGAAAAGAGACTTACCAGTTGCAAATTAATCAAACAAGCAAAATAAGAAGAACAACTTCAGCAATACTCCAATCGTCAATAGCACAAAGAGCAACAGAATCCCAAAATCCCAATGCCTCAGAGTTCCCAAGGGTTTCAAGTGAACCCCAGACAGTGCTCGCACTGATTGAATTCTAATGTCCTTGGCTTTCAGCCGGCCAAGGCCTCAAGTTTAGAACAATAGAATAAGTGAGAGTGCAAGAGTATTTGCAGTGATTAAGGTCTATTTTAGGGGGGTTGGGGAAGGATTTTATATAGTAGTTGATTAAGCAGACAAACATGGAAAATAATCGATCATACACAAAAAAGGAAAGAATATATCTCATGCAAACCCGAGTCAGTAAAGGAGATGAAAATATTAAACCCTAGTTGGAGTCAGATTTAGGGAAAATCATTCACAAGCCTTAATCATGAATAAATCAACAGAGATTCTCCATAATCAAAAGGATACCCTTTTTTTGAGTGTATAAAGCCAAGATTGCATCCAAATCCATAGGGTCGAAACTGTATCTACCCAATTCAAGGAATTGTCCTTGCCTTAGATGGATAGGTAACGAAAGCTACCATAACTGAGCAAGAAGAACAAATAAGGTAAGTGAAATCCGCGTATGAACGCGTACAAGGAAAGGGCGAAGGAGAATCCTCCGAGTCGGCTAGGGTTTCATCTTAGGGGAGAAGAGAGGGTGTGAATGCGGTTGTAAATAGATGAGTAAGGCTTAGGGTTTAGGAGAAGGGTAATTAAAAATTAAAGATTTATCGTGGGCCGTTGATCTTAAGAGATCAACCGCCAAGATTTTAAAGAAGGCGGGGCAGGTCGGTTTAAATGGGTTCCAACCGGGTTGGTCACAGGGGTCATTTGGTTTGGGCTAGGGTTATTGGGCGAAAGGTTTTAGAGTGTCTGGGCTGCCGATTTGATCCAAAGAAATGGCCTGGTTTGGGCCTCCTTAGATAATCAAATCAAGTTTCAAGCTGGTCATGTCAATCGTTTTAAAGGAAGAAAATAAAGGCTGAAATCAAGATAATAAAAAAATAAGAAAAAATAAATTAACAAAATAGCTAAATAAGTATAAAAAATATTATTGAAGTAGATAAGTACTTTAAAATAATTGCTGAAGGTTGTAAACATGTAAAGAGTTGTTTTAACTCTTAATAAAATTATAAATACAATAAATTGCAAAGTGTAGACTATTATTATAAAAATTTGTAATTAGCATAAAAATGCAAATGTAATTATAGAAAATGAAGTAAAATATTATAAAACGTACATGTGGGTGTAAATAATAAATTTTGATGATTAGCTCATCACAAAATAATTTGAAAGGATAACTACTAAATATTTGAACAATTCAAATGCAAGAAAAAATTACTTTTACAGCCTTAAAAATTATGAAAAATTACAGAAAGTCCTTGTATGACTCTTGTAAATTGGTGATGATGCAGAAATGATATTTTGAAAGTATATAGAATATCTAAAAAAATGTGAGGAAAAAATTGGGTATCAACAGCTGCTCCTCTTTACCCGGGAATAATGAAAGAGTTGTCGGGTAAAGAAAATAATGACCAATTTTGTTAGAAGGGGCCGGACCCTGGTTCATGAGTTGTCTACATATCCCTGGTGTTACGGGAATCAGACCGCGTGTAGTTCTGAATCCAACGGTGAACGAGACCGATGGAGTTGTTATAAGAGTGATCGTGCGTTTCGAAAAAGGATCTCTTGGATAGGATAGCGTCATGAATAATGAATAATTTCAGGTGGAGCTACGAATGCAAATTTGAACATTACGGATTTATAAGGCAAGTATTTGAGCAGTTACAGGATGAAGGGTAATCAATTATTGATCATCGGTTATGTTTGAGATGATCGAAAGATGTGAACGTTTTGAATGAAAACCGGAGCGAGAATTGCTCTTGTTTGTAGAACAGTTACCTTATAAGTTACCTGCAAAACTTAAAACACAATGCATGCAAATATATAGGGTTATTGCAAAAATTTAAACATGATACAAATTCCCCTCGGACCATGAGAGTTGTCTTTGCATGATGAGGATGATGTCCTTAGACCATGACGTCCTGAGCCATGAAGCGTATGATATGGGATTCGCAGGCCATGAGATGGTGTCCTAGGTCCATGAGGATGGTGCCTCTATATTATGACGCCTTTGAATAACGATATGCAATTTCAAGAGATCCTTCGGCCATGGCAAGATGTCTTCGGGCTATGAGGATGATGCCTTCAGACTATGACGCCTTCGGATAATGTGGCGATGTTTTAACCCATGAAATGCAAAGATGCAGCGATGTTGATTGTTCGATAGAGGAAATAGGCAATGCTTAGCCATGTGCGAGAATGAAGAGAAGCCGTGCTTAACCTTATGTGAGATGAGGGCAGTGCTTAGCCCTATGCAGATAATGAGGGCAATGATTAACCCTATATGAATGAAGTCAGTGTTTAGCCTTATGCAATAACGGAGGCAATGCTTAACCTCATGCAAAGAATGGAGACAATGCTTATCCTCATGCAAGGGAAGGCAGTGTTTAGCATTATACAATAATGGAGCAGTTCGTAGCCTCACGCAATGTAAAGGAGACAGTGCTTAGCCTCATGCAATTTAGCGGAGACAGTGTTTAGTCTTCATGCAAGTGAAGGCAGTGCTTATCCTTATGCAATAATGGAGACAGTGCTTAGCCTCATGCAGTGTAGCGGAGACAGTGCTTAGTCTCATGCAAGGAAAGGTAATAGCCATATGGAACAGTGACGGCAGTGTTTAGCCCTATGCAAGGAATGGAGACAACTTTTAGTCTCATGGAAGGAAAGGCAATGCTTAGTATTGTGCAATGATGAGGGCAGTGTTTAGCCCTATGAAAGGAATGGAGACAATGCTTAGTCTCATGCAAGGAAAGACAATGCTTAGCCTTGTGCAATGATGAGGGCAGTGTTTAGCCCTATAGGGGAAGAGCAATGATTAATTGTGAGAGGAAAAATGATTCTTAGCTTGACGCGTTTGTGCTTGGCAACTTCTGTTTGTGTGAAGATAGTGATCTTATTGTATGTATATATTTGCGGACGTGCTTGTTATGTCCATTGTGCCAGTATCCAAAGAAAAATCATGAGTTGTAGGGGAAAGGTTTTTCGTGCCTTCATCTCGCCTTTGCTCCTTGTCTTGCTGCCTTGTTGGGGTCACTCTGGGTAACATTTGCCTATTACAGAAAATGATATATTCGAAAACATGCATTTGTGACAGATCATTTATGTAAAAATGCAGTTGTTCAAAATATGTGATAATGCATAAAACAAATAAATTTCTAATCAGAGAATGTGACGCGCTTTGAGACATTGCAACCTCCTCAACTCGAAATTTTGAGGACCCTCCTCAAAATTCTGCCCCAGTTTATATGCCTACTTTTGGCGATACATTCCTTGGCGATCCTTGACATAATGAGATCTGACAAAGCCAAAATCTTGCCCCAGTTTCTGACCATAGAGGGGAAGGAAGATTGTATTATGATGTGATCGACCTCGCATGACTGCCTACGTATCCCTCTTAAGCGGGAATTAGGTCAAGCGTGGTTTAGGTTACATCAAATAAAAAGTGCAAACATAATCTTAAACATAATATCTCTTGACTGCGTCTGAGTTGATAGGTTTTGGCCATATCTCTCCATCCATCTCTGCAAGTATAAGTGCTCCTCCTATCAGTACTCGGTGAACCATGTAAGCGCCTTGCCAATTTGGTGATAATTTACCCTTTGCTTCATCCTGATGCAGAAAGATCCGTTTCAGGACCAATTGCCCCGGTGTGAATTGCCTCGATCTAACCTTTTTGTTGAAAGCCCTTGCAACTCTATTCTGGTAGAATTGACCATGACACACTGCATTCATTCTCTTACCATCAATGAAAGCCGGTTGTTCATACCGGCTGCGTATCCTTTCTGCCTCGCTGAGCTCGGCCTCTTGTATGATTCTTAAGGAGGGAATCTCCACTTCGGCGAGAATAATGACTTCAGTACCATGGACTAGTAGATAGGGAGTTGCTCTAATTGACGTAAGAACTATGGTGCGTTACCCGAGCAAAGCAAGTGGTAGCTTCTCGTGCCATTGTTGTAGTTGTCCACCATTTTCATCAATATCTTCTTGATGTTCTTGTTGGCGGCTTCTAGGGCTCCATTCATCCGCGGCCTGTATGTTGTAGAATTCCAATGCTTGATCTTGAATGCTTCACACATAGCTTTCATCATATCACTATTGAGATTGGCGGCATTGTCAGTAATGATTGACTCAGGTACTCCAAATCGACAAACAATACGATCCTGGACAAAATCCGCTATGACCTTCTTAATCACAACCTTATAGGAAGTGTAGACATGTAATTTTTGACCCACGCGTTAGAATCACCTCTAAAGGTCATAGTGTTTTTAAAATAATTATTTGAGCTTATTTTTGTAGGAATCCACCTTATTATCAAATTTAATCCTATTTTAGGTACAAAAGTGAAAATACAAAAATAGATAGTCCCAACTTTATCTTTAACAATGTTTTATTTAATTCAACCAAAAGTCTTGTTTGTGGATATTTTAAAATTAGATTTTCAGCTTTATTTCTAGCCCAAGTTTTGTAAACTCTTGAGGTCCAAATTCAGAAAAAAAGCCCAAGATTTCAACCCAATAATCTAGCCCATTCTTTCCCATCTCTGCTACGTATGAATAACGAATTCTTACAAGGATATATTCCCTCAGATACACGACCTCCCCACACACACGCAAAATCCCACTCCCACGATCCCACTACTCATTACCAATGGATTTAAGGATTCTTCTGGAGGGAGTTATCAGGGAGAGGAAGAGAAGAGAGAGTCTGGGAGAAGAAAAGAAGAGGGTTTTAAAGAGAGAAAAATCAAAAAAAAAAGGAGAGGAACAATGGTTTGAGAATTCTTTAAGCTTTTTTTCTTGTTTTAGTTTTCTCTAAAAATCCATAAAACAACAAAAACACCCAGAGGATACATTGCTTTTGCCCTCTTTCTGTGTTATCTTTCCGATTCCAATGTCGATTGCAAAAACCAAAGTTTGAAGGAACTCTCCAGTTGCCGATTTAAGTTTCTACTTGAAGTTCAGTGAGGTCGAGTTCAGCGGTTCGTGGTTCCTGTTGTGGAATTGATTCTCTTTCGACCTCGCATCGTTGTACTCGCTTGAAGTGATTCTAGCAAAAGGCAATTACAAACTCTCACTCAGGTTCATCTTTTGATTCCCGCTTAATCCCGTTTCTGTCACTTTTGATGTTTTTTTATTATTATTTGATGCTCCTGTGTTTGTCGTTTTATGATTCAGATTCGTCGCTTGAGGGTGTTGTTGGGTTATTATTTTCATTTGATTTCGTGTGTTTCGACTGTTGAAGTTTTCCTTTTCATTTTTCTGAGCTTATTAAATGAGAATTGTATACCAAAAAACCAGTCTCAAATCAGGCCAATCTGCTTTGGAGGTTGGATATGCGACCGCATAACCAATATGTGGTTCGCATATTTTGACATAACAATCACAGATCGTAACCTTGATTTGAATCACTCACCGCATTCGTGTTTTGCGGTTCACAAACACGTTTCGTGATCACAAATAAGATCGCACTCCCGACATTAAAACCCTGCCTAGGACTCTGTCCCGATTTGCGATCTTAATGGGCAATCTGCGGTTCGCATACACGATTTGCGATCGAAGATAGGATCGCATTTTGACATCGAGTTTTGACTCAAGACTCTGTGCCGATCTGCGATCTTTGCATGCAATATGCGGCTCGCATATGGGATCTACGATAGCATATCCCTATTTGCAGTGATGTTCTGCTCTTTTCTTGTCTTCTATGGCTTTTTTTGGGACTGAATTTGGTTAAATGCATGAAATAAAAGTTAAAAAAACAAGGCCATGAACTAAATTTTTATCTTTCTTTATTTTAGATCTTATTTTCTTATTTTATTACATTGCTCGCTAGTAGCATGTTTAGACCGATCACACTTGGGTAGGCAATACTAGGACGTTTTGCTAATTTTTGAGATGAGAGGTCGTTCCCTATTTGAATTTATCCGGGGAATGCCCCGAAGGACTTATGTATTTGACATTCCGGGGAATGCCCCGAGGTATTTGTATGAGAAGACCAAAAGTGAAACTCGTAGCATTTCAGTTTTAGTTTTATTTTCCTTTTATTAGGTGGGAACAACCTCGAACCACTTGTGCGTTTGTTTTTCTCTTATTTGTATTTGTCTCAATTCGAATATTCTAAAAGCCAACTAAATCGAGTATGCAACCGTGACTTTCACGGGACCCAGGGAATGCCTAACACCTTCTCCCCAAGTTAAATGAGCCCCCTTACCCAAATCTCTGGTATGAACTTGGCATCAAGTCTAAGTTCTAAAATGGTGGCCTGGCACACCGGAACCAATTGTCAGGTGGCAACTCTAAACTTTTCTGATTAATCCATCTCTTTCTCACTTTCCAAATTGGATACCCCTTTTACGAGCTTTATTAAGCCTTTTATCCAAAAGGGTTTAGTAAAGTCTCGACTGCCAAAAAGAGGAGTGACAAGAAGCAGCTTCAAACCATTTTGTGAAGTAACCTATAGCCACAAAAATGAACTTGTGTCCATTTGAAGCAGTGAGTTCAATTGGTACGATGACATCCATGCCCCAAGCAGAGAAATGCCAAGGTGAACTCGTTGCATTGAATTCGTTGCGTGGCACTCGTATCATATCAGCATGTATCTGGCATTGGTGACACTTTTGAACATATTTGATACAATCCATCTCCATGGTCATCCAGAAATACCCTG
This sequence comes from Nicotiana obtusifolia, assembly GCA_002018475.1. Taxonomy (NCBI): domain Eukaryota; kingdom Viridiplantae; phylum Streptophyta; class Magnoliopsida; order Solanales; family Solanaceae; genus Nicotiana; species Nicotiana obtusifolia. The sequence continues at coordinate 225,445 of MCJB01000525.1, read as the reverse complement.
CTCTTAATATCTTCTTTGCCCAAACGAAGTTGTTCATGTGAGGTCCGCAAGTTACGGCATATATTTCTTCGAGCAATCTAGATGCCTCCTTGGCATCGACATATCGCAACAGTCCCCAAATCAGGAGTCCTTCTACACAAAATTCCTCCACTCTGAAAGAAATAGTTGGCCAATCTTCGAAGCGTGCGCTTCTGAGTGTTTGTAGCATTCTCTGGATATTCTCCTTTCTCCAAGTATTCCTTGATATTGTGGAACCATGGATTTTCGTCAAACTCTTCTTCAACATGAGCACAATAAGCTGGCTGCTTACGAATTTCTATTGGGATAGGATCAATGAATGTCTGGATGTTGTATCATGGAAGACAAGGTGGCTAATGCATCTATGAACTCATTCTGAATCCTTGGAACACGTTTGAATTCTACCTTTGTGAACCTCTTGATCAACTCTTGTACACAATGCAAGTATGGAAATAGTTTAGTGTTCTTGGTAGACCTTTCTCCTAGTACCTAGTGTACCAATAGAATAGAATCTCCCATTACCCCCAACTCCTGAACGTTCATGTCGATGGCCAACCTGAGTCCCAAGATGCAGGCCTCATATTCCGCCATATTGTTGATGCAGGGGAACCTGAGTTTTGCGGATACCAGATAATGTTGATCGGTTTCTTATACTAAAACAGATCTGATGCCCACTCCCTTGAAGTTTGCTTCCCCGTCGAAAAACATTCTCCAACCGTCATATGTTTCGGCAATATCTTCCTACAAATGACACTTCCTCATCAGGAAAATACGTCTTCAATGATTTGTATTCTCCATCTACGGTGTTCTCTTCCAAGTGATCGGCCAATGCCTTCCCCTTAAGTGCCTTCTAAGTCAAATAAATGATGTCGACCTTTCTTAGCAATATCTTCCACTTTGCTAACTTTCCTATAGGCATGGGTTTCTGAAAGATGTACTTCAGCGGGTCTATCCTTGATATGAGGTAGGTAGTGTACGCACAGAAATAATGTCTCAGCTTTTAGTCTATCCATGTCAAAGCACAATAGGTGCGCTCTAGCAAAGAATACCTAGCCTCGTAAGGTGTGAACTTTTTACTCGGATAGTATATCGCCTGCTCTTTCCTCCCGGTTTCATCATGTTGCCCCAGAACACAGCCAAAGGCTCCGTCCAACACGGATAAATACAACAGCAGAGGTCTTCCTAGTTCTGGCGGGACCAACACGGGCGGTTTATATTAATATTCCTTCATTTTGTCAAAGGCTTTTTGGCATTCTTCGGTCCATTTGTCGCAGCATCTTTCCTCAGCATCTTGAAGATCGGCTCATATATCACTACTGATTGTGCTATAAAACGGCTGATATAATTGAGGCATTCTATAAAACTCATCACGTCCTTCTTGTTCTTTGGCGGTGGCAAGTCCTGAATAGCTTAGATTTTTGATGGGTCTAGCTTAATACCGTGGCGGCTGACTATGAAACCCAACAACTTCCCAGCAAGGACTCCGAAGGCATATTTTGTTGTGTTGAACTTCAAATTGTATTTTCGAAGTCGGTAGAAAAACTTCTTCAAGTCTGCTATATGGTCTGAACTCCTTTTGGATTTGATGATAACATCATCCACGTACACCTCTATTTCCTTGTGTATCATGTCGGGGAAAAGAGATGTCATGTCCCTCATGTAGGTGGCCCCAGCATTCTTCAAACCAAATGGCATCATTTTGTAACATTATATCCCCCATGGTGTGATTCTTTTCGGCGTCCTCCTCATCCATCCAAATCTGGTGATATCCTGTGAAGCAATCCACAAAGGATTGGAGTTCATGCTTAGCGGGCAGTTGTCAATCAGTATATGTATGTTGCGCAACGGGAAATCATCCTTAGGACTTGCTATCGCACCCTGTTTTCTCGCGAAAGCGGGCTTCAATGTGTGACAACTCTTTTAAATGTGGGTATTAAAAGAGAAGAGTCGCTAGCTAATGATTTTTAAGGCACGTCAGGGAACCTATTCGCAAGTAACTCTATTTGACTAGTCAACGCCACCAAAGAATGGGTAAGGGCTCAGATTACCTCAAAGAGAAGGTGTTAGGCACTCTTCGAGGTCCACGATTGTGGGTCCCGGCCGAAATTTACACTATGTGGATTAGATAGTTAAGCTAGGTGATCAAATAGGCAAGGAAAAGTGTTTGCAAACTCAGAATTATTAGCGCTGATTTTATAAGTATGCGTCTTAGGCAGGTGACATTGTCCTATAGGCATGATTTCTAGTGGCTGCCTAATTAGGCATCGAAACAGCTTTGAGAGTCTAGTATTAACAAAGTCAATCCCATATCAGTTCTTATGCAAGTAGCAACATCCTATAGGAAGGATTTCTAACAATTGATAATTAGTCTTGATTTTATAGAACTTTACTCTTATAAACATGTCATCTAAGTGGGGCAGTGTAATGAAAACAACAAAAGTAGTTGATTAAATGATTAGTGTCCTATAGTCATGATATGGGCAGTACACTAAAAGTAATAGAAGCAATTGACCAATTGATTATTTGAGGTCCTACAGGCATGGTATCTAGGTTAACAAAAGCATATGTTATACATCCTATAGGCATGATGTCTAAATGCACAATAGTAACGTAGAATCGAGTATGGTAAATACTTGGACCAACATGTTTGAACAGTGTACAAGTGAGGTGTGCATGATTCCTATAGACATGATTTCTATTAGTGTGCAGAAGTAGAGCAAGTTAAAAAAAATAGCAAATAAAGCACGTAGACCTTGTAGGCATGTTCTCTAACCTTTATGCAAGAATAAAGCACACCCATTCCCCAATTTCACTAATGCCCCAATTATTTGTTTACAAATCATTACATGCCCAAAATAAAGAATACATGCTCAAATATTACAAGCTAAAATGATTACAAGCCCAATAAGCAGAGCAGGCCCAAAGAGGAATAACCCAGCAACTTCAAGGTCTTCAGTGATCTCATTCTTACACAAAAATAGTAAACCCAGGCCTAGGTTCACTCCAGGACATTAGAGTGTGACAGTTGCATGACTCAAACACAGACTTATATCAAGTCCGAAGGGGGAACTAACTTACCCAGCAATGCCAAACTTAAACAATTGAGTAGCAAATTGTACATAAATTAATCAGACCACTTGAAGTCCACACACTTAGTTCTTAGAACTGCAACTAACAGTAGTTTAACCAGAGCCAATAGGCGAGATCACACAAAATTATATACATAAGATGCTAGAAGTTCAAAGACATGATGGAACATCACAAACTAACAAACAATACCAAGTATATTTTCGGGATATAATATGATCTAAGATCGACTTAAAATATGTTCTTGATAGAGGAATCTTGTAGAATCACAGACAGAAGCAAGTAAAATTTCTAGCATGAGGGTCTAGTGCAAGTATGATCATAACAAGCAGGCTGATGAACATGGCCTTTAACAATCCACTCAACTAGGCATGAGGAATTTTAACATTATCAATCATACAAGAAGGTTTAAATAGCACTAGGACTCGTATTGGGCAAGAATATGTCAGATACAGGTTAATAGGACTAGCCTGCACTAGGCTTAATCACATATAGAAGAAGAGGCCAGATATTGAATTCCATCCAAGAATTCTTAGGAAGTATTAAAGAACACCAGATTAAACAAGGCGGGAAACATGCATCATTTTACAAATAGCAGGGAAAGCATGTTTGGGCTAATAACACGATGAGGAGTTAACTCTAGAAAAGCTTTAAGTTGCACATGAATGACTCAACAAGAATAAGAACAGGTTCTGGGCATGAGTCGACTAATCACAAGGGTACAGAAAAGGGTAAGAAGCTAAACCCTGAATAAGAAACAGTAATAATCATTCAAACATACACATTAAAGCAACATGCTTAAGAAAACAGAATCAAGGCAACAAATAGGCAATTTGATTACTAGAAGGCATAGTGCCTCAAGAAGAGCTTCACAGCATACAATAGCATGTTAGTTCATAAAAATCTCAGAGATATAGATATGCAGAGCAGGAACTCAAATAAAAAGAGAATGAAATTGCAAAGGTCATAGGTACTTACCAGTGACAGATAAATGAACAAGTAAACAAGAGGAATAATTTCAGCAACACTCCAATTGTAAAACAAATAGTAGAACTCAGGAATCTCAATGCGTCAGAGTTCCCAAGGGTTTCGAATGAACCTCAGGCAGTGCTCACACTGAGAAAAGTTCGTTAATTAAATTCTTGTGGCCTTGGCTTTCAGCCGGCCAAGAGATTAAGCCTCCGAGTAGTACAAGACAAGTGAGATTAAGAGAATAGTAGTAATTTTTTAGTGATTAAAGTTTTGTCCAAAGGGGAAATTGGGGAGGGGTTATATTGGTAGAAATCGAACAAGCAAACATGGAAAACAATTAATCAAACACAAATAAGGAAAGAAAATATCACATGCAATCAATAATAGAACCAGTAAAGAAAAAATTAAAATTTCAAACCCTAGTTCGACAGAAATCAGAGAATCGACCAAAAATCTTAGTGAATCGGCCTCATATCACCTTGCCATGAATGTATACAGATGAAATAACATCTAGATCTTGAAGATTGAAGACGATTTCACATGACTCAGGGCCTGGTACTTGCCAAAAATAGGCAAGTACTAGGTGATACCATAATCGTGTAAGTAACACAGAGACAAAACATATAAGGAAGGAAAATCATATAGGGATTCCTTATTAAGGTCAGAATCGAAGTGGATTAAAGAGTGTGGCGGCTAGGGTTTCTTAGAGACGAATGGAATAGAGAGGATTCAGAGGCGACTGGAGTGGGGAAATGAGATTAGGGTTTGGGTGAGGGGATATAAGGAAAGGTGGGGATTTATTATAAGCGTTGACCATTTGAGATCAACGGCCAGGATCAAAGGGAAATGGGACGGCTCGTTTATACGGATCACGACCGGGTTCATTAAAAGGTTTGTCTAGTTTGGTCTTGGGGTTATTGGGCTAGGCTTTGGGTCCGAAATTAACTCAAACATTGGGCCAAAGTTTTTAAATACACGAAAATTATAAAAAATAATTTATAAGAAGTAATTAACAAATAATAAAAATATTATTTGTGTAGTAAGATTCTTGAAAATAATAATTTGATATTATAAAAATATAAAAATGCTATTTGGGCACAAACACTGTAATAAAATGTAATTATGCACAGCATATAGGCTATTATTGCAAAATTGTGTAAATAGCTTAAAAGTACAAATATAACTATATGAAAAATATTATGAAACATATATGTAGATGCAAGTAATACATTTGGATGATTAAGTCATTACAAAATAATTTAAAGGGGTAATTAATACATATTCAAACAGTTTAAATACAAGAAAATCAATTTTAAAACTTTAAAAATTATAGAAAATTATAGAAAATACTTGTATGACTATTGTAAATTGGTGATGGTGTAGGAATGATATTCTAAAAGCATATATGACCTTTATAAAATTGGGTATCAACAGCTGCCCCTCTTTACTTGGGAATGATGAAAGAGTTGTCGGGTAAGAAATGATGACCAATTTTGTCCAAGGTGAGTGAGGAATGATGTGTTTTGAAAAAATAGGGGGCGGACCCTGGTTCTTGAGTTGCCTGCACATCCCTGGTGTTACGGGAATCAGGTCGTGTGTAGTTCTGGATCCAATAGCGAACGAAACCGATGGAGTTATCATAAGACTGGTTGTGTGTTTCGAAAAGGATCTTTTGGATGTGATAATGGATGATTTCATGTGGAGCTATGAATGCAAATCTGATCATTATGGATGTATAAGGAAAGTATTTGAATGGTTATAGAACAAAGGATAATAAATTGATGATGATCGGTTACGTTTGAGGTGATTGAAGGATGTGAACGTTGTGAACGGAAACCGAAGCGAGAATTGCTCCTGTTTGTGGAATGGTTACCTTCCAAGTTATCTGCAAAACTTAAAACACGATGGATGCGAATATATGTGGGTTATTGCAAAAAATTTAAACATGATGCAAATTCCCTTCGGACCATGAGAGTTGTCTTTGGACGATGAGGATGGTGTCCTTAGACTATGACGTCCTGGGCCGTGAAGCGTGTGATAAGGGATTCGCAGGCCATGGAATGGTGTCCTCGGGCCATGAGTATGGTGCCTCCGGACTATGACGCCTTTGAATAATGATATGCAATTTCGAGAGATCCTCAGGCCAAGGAATGGTGTCTTCAGGCTACGAGGATGGTGCCTTCGGACTATGTGGCATGTTTCAGCTCATGAAATGCAAGTATGCAGTAATATCGATTGTTTGGTAGAGGAGACAGGTAATGCTTTGTCACATGCGAGAACAAGACAAGACAAGACTTAGTCTTGTATGAGATGAGGGTGGTGCTTAGCCCGATGCGAAGAAGGGAGACAGTACTTAGTCTTATGTAAGTCGAGACAGTGTTTAGTCTCATGAAAGGGAGGGCAATGCTTAGCCTAATGCAAATAATAGAGACAGTTTTTAGTCTCATGCAAGGAAACGCAATTCTTAGCCTTATGAAATAATGGAGGCAATGCTTAGCCTCATGCAAAGAATAGTCAAAGTGCTTAGTCTCATGAAAGGAAAGACAATGCTTAGCCTTATGCAATAATGGAGGCAATTCTTAGCCTCATGCAAAGAATGGTGACAGTGCTTAGTCTCATGCAGGGAAAGGCAATGCTTAGTCTTATGCAATAATAGAGGCAATGCTTAGCCTGATGCAAGGAACGGAGACAGTGCTTAGTCTCATGCAAAGGAAGGTAGTGCTTAGCCTTATGCAATAATGGAGGCGGTGCTTAGCCTCATGCAAGGAAAGGCAATGCTTAGTCTTATGCAAAGGAAGGTAGCGTTTAGCGCAGCGCTTAGCCTCATGCAAGGAATCGATACAGTGGTTAGTCTCATGCAGAGAAAGGTAGCGTTCAGCCTTATTCAATGATGAGGGCAATGCTTAGCCCTATGCAAGAAGAGCAATGACTAAATGCGAGAGGGCAAAGTATTTCTTAGCTTGATGCGTTTGCATTTGGCGACTTCTGTTGGTGTGAAGATAGTGATCTTGTTGTATGTATATATTTGCGGACGTTCCTGTTATGTCCACTATGCCAGCATCCAAAGAAAAATCGTGAGTTTTGGAGAGGGGAGAAGGTTGGTTCGTGCTCCCGATTCCTTGCTTTGTCTTTACTGCTGTCTTAAGGTCCTGTTTAAGTCACCTGAGGTAACGTCTGGCTACTATAGAAAAGTGAAATTTTTGAAAAACATGCATTTGTGATAAATCGTTTATATAAAAAATGTAGTTGTTTGAAATATTTGATGATGCATGAGAGAAAATAATTTTGCCGAATTGGCGACTATGACACGCTTCTAAGACATTGCAACCTCCTCAACTCGGAATTTTGAGGATCCTCCTCAAAAATTCTGCGCCAGTTTAAATGCATACTTCCGGCGCTACATTCTTTTGAGATTCTAAATACGAGATATCGGGCAAACTTGAGATCTTGCCCCCGTTTCAGACCATAGGGGGAATGAAGAATTTATTATGATGTGACCGAACCCATAGCGCTGCCTACGTATCCCCTCTTAAACAGGAAACAAGTCAAGTGTACTTCAGGTTACATCAAATAGAAAGTGCAAACATAATCTTAAAAATAATGTCTCTTGACTGCATCTGAGTTGATAGGTTTTGGCCATATCTCTCCATCCATCTCTGCAAGTATAAGTGCTCCTCCTGTCTGTCCTCGGTGAACCATGTAAGGGCCTTGCTAGTTGGGTGATAATTTACCCTTTGCTTCATGCTTCATCCTGATGCGAAAAGATCCATTTCAACACCAATTGTCCCGGTGTGAATTGCCTCGATCTAACCTTTTTGTTGAAAACCTTTGCCATTCTATTCTGGTAGAGTTGACCGTGACACACTGCGTTCATTCTCTTACCATCAATGAAAGCCGGTTGTTCATACCGGTTGCGTATCCTTTCTGCCTCGCTGAGCTCGACCTCTTGTATGATTCTTAAGGAGGGAATCTCCACTTCGACGGGAATAACGGCTTCAGTACCGTAGACCAGTAGATAGGGAGTTGCCCTAGTTGACGTATGAACTGTGGTGTGTTACCCGAGCAAAGCAAGTGGTAGCTTCTCATGCCATTGGTTGTAATTATCCACCATTTTCGTCAATATCTTCTTGATGTTCTTGTTGGCGAATTCCATGACTCCATTCATCTACGGATTGTATGTTGTAGAATTCTGATGCTTCATCTTGAATGTTTCAAACATAGCTTTCATCATATCACGATTGAGATTGGTGGCATTGTCAGTAATGATTGACTCAAGTACTCCAAATTGACAAACAATACAATCCCGGACAAAATCCGCTATGACCTTCTTAGTCACAACCTTATAGGAAGCAGCTTCAACCCATTTTGTGAAGTAATCTATAGCCACCAAAATGAACCTGTGTCCATTTCAAGCAGCGGGTTCAATTGGTCAGATGACCTCCATGCCCCAAGCAGAGAAACGCCAGGGTGAACTCGTTGCATTTAGTTCATTGGGCGGCACTCGTATCATATCAACATGTATTTGGCATTGGTGACACTTTTGAACATATTTGATGCAGTATGTCTCCATGGTCATCCAGAAATACCCTTCTCTTATTATTTTCTTGGCCAAAACAAAATCGTTCATGTGAGGTCCACAAGTTCCCGCATGTATTTCTTTGAGCAATCTAGATGCCTCCTTGACATCGACACATCGCAGTAATCCCAAATCAGGATTCTTTCTATACAGTGCCCCCCCCCCCC
>MCJB01000525.1:184276-216605 GCA_002018475.1 Nicotiana obtusifolia | reverse complement strand
CCCCCCCCCCCCTGAAAGAAATGATTGTCCAATCTTCAAAGTGTGCGCTTCTTAGTGTGTGTAGCATTCTCTAGGTATTCTCCCTTTTCCAAGTATTCCTTGATGCCGTGGAACCATGGATTTCAGTTGAACTCTTCTTCAACATGAGCACAATAGGCTGGCTGCTTATGAATTCCTATTGGGATAGGGTCGATGAAATTTTTGTCTGGATGTTGTATCATGGAAGATAAGGTAGCTAGTGCATTTGCGAACTCGTTCTGAATCCTTGGAACATGATTGAATTCTATCTTTGTGAACCTCTTGATTTACTCTTGTAAACAGTGCAAGTATGGCAATATATTAGTGTTCTTAGTAGCCCATTCTCCTAGTACCTGGTGTACAAATAGATCAGAATCTCTGATTACCTGCAACTCCTGAACGTTCATGTCAACGGCCAACCTCAGTCCCAAGATGCAGGCCTCGTATTCTACTATATTTTTGGTGCACAGGAACCTGAGTTTTGTGGATACCGGGTAATGTTGACCGGTTTTCAATACTAAGATAGCTTCGAAGACCACTCCCTTAAAGTTTGCTGCTCCGTCGAAGATCATCCTCCAACCGTCGTATGCTTCGGTAATATCTTCACCTACAAATGACACTTCCTCGTCGGGAAAATACGTCTTCAATTGTCCGTATTCTTCGTCTATGGGATTCTCCGCCAAGTGATCGGCCAACTCTTGCCCCTTGACTGCCTTCTAAGTTACATAGATGATGTCGAACTCACTTAGCAATATCAGCCACTTTGCTAACTTACCCGTAGGCATGGGTTTCTGGAAAGATGTATTTTAGTGGATCCATCCTTGATATGAGATATGTAGTGTACGCACAGAAATAATGTCTCAACTTTTGGGCTATCCATGTCAAAGCACAGCAGGTGCATTCCAAAAAAGAGTACTGGGCCTCATAAGGCGTGAACTTTTTGCTTAGATAATATATCGCTTGCTCTTTTGTCATGTTGTCCTAGAACGCAGCCAAAGGCTCCATCCAACACAGATAGATAAAGCAGCAAAGTTCTTCCTGGTTCTGGCAGGACCAACACGGGCGGTTTAGATAAATACTCCTTGATTTTATCGAAGGCTTTCTGGCATTCTTCAGTCCAGCTTGTTGCAGCATCTTGAAGATCGAGTCACATATCACCATTGATTGTGCTATAAAACGGCTGATATAATTGAGGCGTCCTAGAAAACTCATCACATCCTTCTTACTCTTTGGCGGTGGCAAGTCCTGGATAGCTTTGATTTTTGACGGGTCTAAATCAATACCTCAGTGGCTGACTATGAAACCTAGCAACTTTCCAGCAGGGACTCCGAAGGCACATTTTGTGGGGTTCAACTTCAAATTATATTTTCAAAGTCGATCGAAAAACTTCTTCATGTCTGCTATGTGATATATGCTCCTTCTGGATTTGATGATAATGTCATCCACGTACATCTCTATTTCTTTGTGTATCATATCGTGGAAGATAGTTGTCATGGCCCTCATGTAGGTGGCCCCAGCATTCTTCAAACCAAACGGCATCATTTTGTAATAATATATTCCCCATGGTGTGATAAAGGTGGTCTTTTCAGCATCCTCTTCGTCCATCCAGATCTGATGATATCATGCGAAGCAATCCACAAAGGATTGGAGCTCATGCTTGGTGCTGTTGTCAATCAGTATGTGTATGTTAGGTAATGGAAAATCATCCTTAGGACTTGCTCTGTTCAGATCTCGGCAATCGACACATACTCTAACTTTCCCATCTTTCTTCGGAACCGGCACAATGTTGGCTAACCAGGTTAGGTATTCGATCACTCGAAGAACCTTGGCTTTGATTTGCTTGGTGACCTCTTCTTTTATCTTTAGACTCATATCTAGCTTGATTTTTCTAAGCTTCTGATTTACCGGTGGACACATGGGATTGGTAGGTAGCTTGTGAGCTACTATGGATGCGCTTAACCCAGTCATATCATTGTAGGACCATGTGAAAATATCCTCATATTCCCTTAGGAACCTAATATACTCATCCTTCTCTGACGGTGATAGAAGAATGCTTATATGCGTTTCCTTGATTGATTTAGAATCCCCTAAGTAATGGCCGCAGTTTCCTCCAAATAAGATTTTGGTTTGTTTTCAAAATTCTCTACTTCTTTGATAATTTCCTCAGGTATTATATCATCTTCCAGATCTTCCGAATCACTCCTTATGTTGCATTGTCTCATTACATGTCACAGTTGTAGGTTTATCAGGATATGTAATAAATATGCTGAAAAGAATGTAGAAAGATAATAATAAATATGAAAAGCAATAATGCATTAATAAAATTTTAAAGATGTCAACAGGTACGACTCGATGGCTCGAGTAATTATTTCAAAACAAAATACTGAAAATGTCTTAAATGCTCAAAATAATTTGAAAACAAGTCATGCTAATTTGCAGGCTATCCAAGAACTCGGCTAGCCCGGGATGGTGCAGTAGTCCAATTCTTGAGATCAGCTCCTTCTTCCATTGTCTGAATGGTAAGATTCTCCTCCTCATCCTCCTCCTCCTCCTCAACAATCGCACTGCAGTCCATGCCTTCTTCATCCAGAAACAGCTTTCTCATACCGGACAAAATCTCATCTTCCTTGGATCCATTATGTCAGCCTGAAAGTCTGGTGCAGAGGTGGTATGGGTTGTTCCAGCAGATAATAATGGGCGCTCCATGGCGGTATCCAATCCTGATGTTCTTGTATGGTATATTCATAACAGAGTCCAAAGGTCATGCCATGATAATGTGGTTGTATGGGTTCAGTGATTCCCTGAAGCTTTTTACCAAGACCCTTGCCTGGTTCATATCCAGTCCACAACAATATGCTTTCTATCTTCTTGCTCCACCATCGATCCTTTTCAATTGCGTTCACCCGCTCAATGCGGTGATATGTTTCTCCACCCAACTTCCTCCTGTTTTCGATGACTGGAACGATCTGGTTAGTGTATATAGGGTTGCTTCTGTCTCCATGAATGATCACCTCCTGATGATTCCACTCGAACTTCACAGCCTGATGCAAAGTAGAAGCCACTTCCCCAGCTGCATGTATCCATGGTCATCCCAACAATAGGTTGTAAGTAGCAGATATATCTAGCACTTGGAACTCAACATGAAATCAGGTCAGACCCATCTGTAGATCAAGGTTGATTTCCCCGATAGTGGCTCTCTGAGATCCGTCGAATGCCTTCACATTCGTGCTTCCCATCCGTATAGCCAGCCCCTTTTTGTAGGAAAACTTTCGTGTCTATGATTTAGCTTGCTTTCCTTGAGTTACAGTATAAGAAACAAAGCAAGAGACTCAAGGAAAGCAAGCTAAATCATAGACACGAAAGTTTTCCTACAAAAAGGGGCTGGCTTCAACAACCCATAAGGGACGGCTTGCCAAGCTACACAAACAGTTAATTTGTTTATAGTCGCAAAAGTTTTCCTACAAAGGGGGCTGGCTTCAACAACCCATTCAGGGACGGCTTGCCAAGCGACACAACTCAGAAAACTTTTGTACTATAACCAACGTTAGCTGTTCATAACTCAGAAAACTTTCGTACTACAATAAGCTAACTTTCAAAGAGTACACTTACTTTATTTTCATACATGGACCGGCCTTTCCATCCATTCAAAAGAAAGAACAAGAGGGAAATTTAGAAAGAACTCATATGTATATATCACAAGAGATTTACAAAGATTACAAGATAATTCTAAGCTGTTGTCTAAGATGATTCTAAGTTCAAGTACAAGATGATCCTACAACTACTACAAGGCCTCCTTTATATAGGACTAGGAGGTTATTACAAGGCAAACATTCTAGATAAAGCAAACCTATCTTACATGGCAAACTTATCTACAAGCGCGTCCTTCCCGGCCTGTAAAGGACTTTAGGCAAAACCACTAAAAACACCTAAAAGCATGTGAATGGGGTGAAATATACATGGTGTAGCATGTGAAACCATGAGGGAGCATGTGACGCCATGTGAATGTACTATGTTGCATGTGAAGAAGCATGTGGAGGCATGTGGAACCATGTGAAAACAAGGTGAAGTGGGGCCCGGATAGCATGGAAAGATGTGGAAATTTGTCTTGGCATGGGTAGGATATTTTTTGAGAGTTTTTGGAGGATTATGGTAGGAAAACAACGTGAAGTGGAGCCCGAATAGTATGGAAAGATGTGAAAATTTGTCTTGGCATGGGTAGGATATTTTTTGAGGATTTTTGGGTAGGTAATGGAGGATTATGGTGAGATTAGCAGGGATTAAGACAATTATCCTTTATCGATCATACAATTGTCTTCCAGGCATCTTTTCGAAGATCTTGTGAAGTAACGCCTGGAACTTGACGGTTCTTCACTTCTATGTCCCTTTCCCTTTGGACTGAGAGATGTAATTCGCAACTTTAATCTGGAAATGTCATTAGTGATCTTTTCTCGGATGACTTCATATGGTGTTTGATATTCTTTTGCTGCTTCCCGGACTCTTTCCCAGTGAGGATGGGTATTGGTATAATTTCAGCTTGCCTATTCTTTTGGCGATATCTCTTTCGGTATGCACTTATTTTGCTGAAAAAGGATTCTTTGTGCCTCTCTATACTCTTCCTCCATTGATAATATTGACACGGGAAATTTCCATTAGAATGATGCCTCTGCTTGTGCCTGGACTTTTCCATTAATGATCTTTACTGGCCTATGAAACATGAATATTTTTGCTGCGTAGGAATCACAGAAACATTTCATCCAATATCTTCTAGGCTTGAACCATAGTAAAATTACTCTAAGGGCTGGTGCAATGGTATCAAAATCCTTGAATACGTTGCATTTTAATTCCATGCAAATATAATACTGATGGCATAGGTACCAGAAAAACCATAATAGTTCTTGTGGAAAATTCTTGGCTTGAGCTATGAATATATGGCAGAACGGATATTCTGGATTGACACCATAAGGCTTTAGAATGGATCCTCCATATTGCCGGAAAACTTGGAGCTCAAAATAAGTGCTCCTTTCCATAATAATTGACGGATCAAAGGGATCCATGAGGTTGAACAACTCTGGTGGATGATCTGTTGGCTTTAATGAACTAGTTCTCGGTGTATTTGAAAACATAAAGATGTGGCTACTTGGCTTCAGTTTTGCTGGAGAAAATCTTTTTGAGAATTCTTCCGGTAGCGATAGAAAATCTGCGAAAATATTATCCTTTCCTTTCAGGTGCCTGACTTGAAACTTGCATGGAGAGAACCATTGAGCCCATCTGAGAATCTGAGGATTGGGGATAATTTTTGAATTTATCCGGATCATTTTTGGGAAAGCCTTCATATTCATTTCTACTAGAAATTCTGTATGGATAAGGAAGAAATTGAATTTCTTAATTCCATTCTTTACTACAAGAATTTCCTTGAAGGTAGAGAGATAATGTTGCTTGGCATCTTTAAACTTTCCACTGGCGTATCCGCATATTTTTCGCTGGCCATCTTTTTCTTCAAATAGAACAGCACTCCAATATCAGTTTGTAGTATCTTTTTTCCATCTGAAGGGATGTAGAGAGACTTGACATTTTTACATATCTCCTTTATTTTTCTGACTGCTTCATCATGTTTCTCTCCCCATGATGGAGCATTTTTCTTGAGCATTCCTGTGAGCAGTGAAATGTATGTAGAGATATTTGGGAAGAAATCTCATACATAATTTATTACACCCAAGAACTGTTGGATTTGCTTTGTTGTAAGGTTGGTGTCCGGAAATTTAAGTATTTCCTGACATATATGCGGTCCTGGACTGTATTCACCTTGGGCAAAATGCATTCCGAGAAAATCAATCTCCTCTTGAGCAAGAACCATCTTTTTTTGCTGAGAGCATGATTCCGTACTATGTTACTAATGTCTCGAATTGACGAAGCAAGTTGACATGTTCTTCAAATGTATCACTAAATAATAGGATGTCATCAATGTAAACTAAGGAGGTATGGAGGATGGGTTGGAAGATTTTTATCATGGCTTTTTGAAACAAGGAGGGTGCAGTTTTCAACCCGAAGGGCATGACTTTCCACTGGAAGTGATGATCGGGGATGCAAAATCCCGTTTTGGGTCGTTCTTCAGGGTGGATTCCCAATTGTCAAAATCCAGATTTTAAATCAAACTTGGAAAGATATTTGGCCTTGGCTAAGTGGGAGAAAAGAGTGATTTTATTTGGGATGGGAAATTTATCATCTTGGAGGAAATGGTTTAGTGGTTGGTAATTAATAACTAACCTGAGTTTTCCTCTTGTCTGCTCAGCTCTTTTGTTGACATAAAATGCTTCGCATGCGCATTGTGAATCCGGACGACTCTATCAAATCAAATTCCAAAAGTTCTTCGCATTCTTTCTATGCAAGCTGAAGATGATCTGGATTCATGCCTGAATGACTGGCTTTTGTCGGATTGATGTTTTCATTTTTCTTGAAAGGGAGCCTGATAAAAAACTCTTGGTTTTTCCATAATGGGCTTTTCCCTTTCTTCATGAAATCCTTGTGGGATTCAGCACATGAATGTTCAATGAGATTCTGCTTAATCTCTTTGATTTATTCGTCATTGGTGATTTGGAATAGCCTTGGAATCTCAGCATAAGGTCTGAACTACTTTTTAAAAGCTATCCCGTTAGCCTTTATCTGGAGTTGATCTCTAAGTTGCCTGTAAATGTCGAATCCAATAATAAGATCTTTTCCAGGCACATCAGATCCTAGCAGCTTGGTTCTGTACTTCAATGCTGGAAAGAACTCAATTGTGATCGGGTGCTTTGTAATGACCATTGTGGTTAAGATTGCATTTGATGCAGTGTTGAAATCCTTGAAATGTGGCACCCATTGATCTTCAAGGAGAACAGTAAGATTTATGAGTGAGGATGCAGCTCCAGTGTCGATGATAGCAATAACTCGAGCTGGTTTATCCCATTTGGATGAATAAACTTTGAGTTCTACTTGTGGAACGACCGTGAGAGCATTGATCTCCTCTCGGGCCTCGATCACTGGTTCTGAAATTTGGTACTGATCGTTGCCTTGATCTTCATAGATATCGAGAGAGAATATAGTTTCTTCATTAGGTTCATCATCCATAGAGAATATCGATTCAAGGTCCTCCTCTTTTCTAAGATGTATGCATGTGTTATCTTCAATCTCTTCAAGGAGTTTGACAGATCTTCTTGATTGGGGATAATTTTTTGCGAAATGTCCAATCTTATGGCAAATAAAGCATATGTCCTTCCTGTGAAAATTTTCTGGCCTTCTGCGTCTGAAATATTTTGTGCGCCTCTTGGGTCTTGATTTTCCATCTAGAATTTTTAGCCATTTGAACCTCCTGAATTCTTTACGTCTTCTGGACGTGTGGCAGGAACATCCTGATCCGATGATTAGATCAGATTTGCGGCATGCTTTGTCAAGCGCTGGATTGTGCTGGATAATTTGCTTTAGGGCTGAGCGCTTTGTACAAATGTCATCTAATGCGACGAAAATAGCCTGCCAAATGTAACCAATTTGTGGGATGGTTATGGACTAGAACTTTTCTTCAATGATGGTCATGGTTTGGCTTGCCAACAGCTTTGGAAGGGAAGAGACAAAGGCTTGCTTCAGATTGATGTCTCCGCCGATTTCAAAGTATATCTTGGCCATTTTTCGAAAATGTCTGTCAATGTCATTTCTGTCAAATGACACACACTTCATCTCAAAGATTTGTCTTCGCATTTTCTCCTGTCTTTGGCCAATATCTCCGCAGAAAACTTCATGTAGGATTCGGATGTTGAAGGCAAAATCTTGGGAAGTGAGAAAAGTATTTTTGTCTTGAAATCCAAGTGAGTTCCACCAATCTCTGAGGATTCCTGAAGTAGTCCTCAAATTGCTTTGTGATGTGCAACGCCTTGTTGTGACTCAACCCTTCTGGCGGTAACTCATCTTCGTGGAAAGTAATTTTGTGACTCTCCTTGTACATTTCTGAACATGTTAGCCATATCTCCACTAGTGATGTCAGCGGGTACATAAGCTTCACTTAACACTTTCATCAAGCCATTCTTGTGTGCATCTGAGTTTTACAACAGTGATAAGATGGATATCTAAGTGGGAGTCTTGTTCAAGTAGTCAACAACAGAGTATTCCTTGCTTTTATCTTCCTCAAAAGGTCGTCAATGCCAGTCTCAACAACATGCAGCTTAGGTGCAGCTGCTTTGCTCATTCCTCCCAGATTCTCAGGTGTGTAAACTCTGCCAGTTCTAGTCATATCGCGGCACCTGTTTCTTCCATTGTGGCTTTTCCTTTTCTTCCTGCTTCTGCAACATAATCCCATGGGATGGCATCAGGCTCGTAAGATGGTGTTTGAGCTACCATTACAGTGAAGGGTGTAGCTACCTCGACCTCAAATAGTGCTTAGGCTTGCACCACAAATGGTGTGAGGGTGACTGGAGATGTTTTAGGAGTGTCTCCTTCTCAAATGAGTCTGATGGACCTTTCCTGATCCCATTCCTCATCAGTTTATATGGCGTTCACCCCTTCACCCCTGTGATCAGGGAGCGGGTTATTGCGGACACTCGGTGCAGCTTCCTTTCTTGTATAACCTTAGTGTCGATCAGCGTCTGAATCTTGTCTTTCAACATGCGGCACTCTTTAATAGTATGACCTTTCATGCCTGAATGATAGGCACATATTTTGTTAGGACTGATCTATTAGGAAAGCAGCAACGGGAATAGGGGTGACGTAACTAACAGCCTTCAGTCTCTCATACAGTTGGGCTATGGGTTCAGCAATTGGGGTGTACTGTCTAAGAGTTCTGCAATCGAAATTTAGACGTGGCTTTGGGTAGTTTTTGAGCGGGTGGAGGTGAATGGTGATATGCAAGTTGAGTGTTGTAAGTATGGTAGGTAGTGGCAGGGTATTGGTATTTTGGGGGTGAGGGTTAATATGGAGATGTTTGGTATGTGAGGGGAGACTCGGGGCCTTGGGCTACCATCACACAGCCCACTTCTTTCTTTTTCGAGATACCTCCTAATTGCAAGGCTTTATTTGTTGCTTCCAGCGCCTCGAAATTAGTCACCATTCCACTCTTGATTCCTTCTTCTATCCTCTCTCCCAACTTGATGATGTCTGAGAACTTGTGATTCTCGATGACCATCAACCTTTCATAATATTGTGGATCTTGAGCTCTAACAAAGAACTTGTTCATTTGTTCTTCTTCAAGTGCTGGCCTTACCTTTGCGTCTTTTGACCTCAAACGAGTAGCATACTCGCGGAAGGTTTCTGTCGGCTACTTCTTAAAGTTTTGGATATAGAAAATGTCTGGCGCGTTCTCTGTGTTGAACCTGAATCTATCCATGAAATCTGATACCATACTTACCCAGTTTTCCCACTTCTTCGGGTTCTGACAAGGCATCTCCTGTAAGACTTTGCATGAACAGTTTCATGCGAATTTGTTCATTCTTACCTACTCCTACAAGCTTATCGCAGTAGGTTCTCAGATGCACCTTCGGATCACCAGTGCCATTGAACATTTCGAACTTGGGAGGTTTGTAACCTTCCGGCAGTTCCATGCCTGGCTGAATACACAAATCTTCATAGTTTAGACCTTCAATGCCTGTCTCACCTTCAATATTTGGGACTCTCCATGTAAGTTTTTTGAGTTCCTCTGTCATGTTTCGAATGAGCAGGTCCTTTTCAGTTGGCTCGGGTATGTATAGGTTTGTTGGGGGTATGGGGTAAGGTTTCCACATATATCGGATTGCTTTGATGAGTTTCTAAAACTTGGGTATATGGGTGGTCAGTGGTTGAGTTTTGGGGATCATGAGTAGGTTGCGGTGCATTTTGGGAAGTATGATAAGTAGTGGTTTGCGGTTATTGAGTTGGATGATAGTGATGTTGTTAGGGGGTTTGCACTGGTGGTGGGTTAAGGTTTTGGGGAGGTGCGGGATTATGATACTGCTGTGGTGCATGAGGATTTAGAGCTATGGGTGGTGGATTCTGGTTTTGTGTGTATTGGTTTTGGGTAGTTGGATTTTGCTGGTTGATGTCGGGAACATTGAGAGTAAGGCAAAGGTTTGCCAGATTTCGAACCTGCTCAAGCTCGCCCTGTAGCTCCAAGATTTTCTGTTCCAAACGTAAGACCAACTCATTCTGCCCTGGGGTGCTTCTACCATCTGAAATTTCAACATTTTCCACCACAGTACCATTATCTTTCTGGATACCACTTAAATCATCCATCTTCTCTTTGCCCTTGCATTTGCTTTTCGGGTCGATAGGTGGAGGAGGAGGTGAAGGACCTCTGGATCTAGTGTGTTATGCTGATGATGCCAGTATGCACGTACCAACCTTTAGGAGTGGGAATAAATAAAGAAATAAAAACAAAAAGGTAACCAAGTCAGTAAGGTAAAATAAAAGAGTGTTTGCAATATTTAAACATGTTTCACAAAAGTCATGCAATAATTCGCGTCCTAATTTTTGGGAACCTCATTGTACCTGAGGTATGCGTAAGCAACACATAGACTTGGAGAAAATTTATGCTAATGTTTGCTTCATCTCATTAGTGCGAAAATAGGCCAAAACAATCTTTTACTAGATCGACACTAATAATAAAAAATAAAATCATTAATGACGTTGAACCTTATTACATCGAAACCTAATCTAAACTAAAAAATCAGTAAAGAACATCATCTCCTAATCTATTTGATCCCTGAAGGACCTTCTCCATGCTTGGCTCTCTTGACCCCATCAATCATGTTTCCCAGATCGTGCATGTCCAGTAATAAGTAAGCCTTTGCCAGCTTTCCCTCTTCATCATCGTTCATGCCTTGACAATCCCAAAGTCTCTTTCTCATCTTCCCTTCTAGCTCTATCATGGCCTTGTTCCAGGTATTCTAATCTCTATGTTGACTTAGTGGCATTCTTTTTCCATTCCCTTATTGCCTCCATGTTTATTTGTGCTGCTCCAGATGCTTAGCTTCGGACTCGAACACCCTTTTGCATAGCCTCTTGTACTTCAGTTGTGCCTCAGCCACTTCATCTATGATCCTATCCTTCATATTGACTCCTGGTTTGACGTCCCCAGCTACGTCATCTTCCAGCCATGATAGATAGTAGTACATATGACCAGCGTGATACCTGTCTGGCTTAATAGTTTCTCCTTCCACAATGATCTTTAGGTTCCACATGTGTTGCGCTTCGAACTTGAATGGGATGACATCTCCCTCAAAATTTTCCTTGTACTGGACCATGTTGGAAACTCGAGGTATGACTTGTTTTTTTCCATCTTGCCACATTACCCTTATAGGAGCATAAGGTAGATGCCTCGCAGCCCGATTAGTACCAAGTGAGTAGTCCCTTTTGATCTGATAATGAACTCACTACTAGGAAACCATTTAAACATCTAATGCACTTGCTCGTCTATCAGATTGCTGAAGAAACGCACCCAACCTACAGCTTACAGGCTTTACAAACCTATCCAGAATAAACTTCATTTTCTTTGGGTGATGATTGGCTATGTAGTCATTCAGTGGCCTTCGTAGAAGCTGTTGATGATACTCACCCCTTTGAAAGTGTTCCAGTAGCCAGACATGTAGCAATAGGTTACAACCCTCAAAGTATCTGAACCCATGCATGCACCGATCTAGAGCACGGTACATCTCAGCTAAGATCATCGGGATGATAATATAATCTTGTCCTTCGATGCCATCCATTAAGGTCCTGGCGACCATGGCTAAGCGAGTGTGAATCCTTCCTCCTAGCATCCAAAAAATCAATAACCCCAAGAAGCAGACAATAAAAATATAAACCCGGCGATGCACCCATCCTAAAGAAGTAATGGCTAGTTCATCATGATGAAGACGGTATGATTTTCTATGCCCATAATGCTCATTAAAAAACTCAAAAGGGATGTATGATTTCTTTAGACAGAGCAGTTCATCATTCTTCTTAAAATCCAACATCTTCAAAAAACTGCACGGAGTGCGATTTTCTGGCACTAGCAGTCTCAGACTATCCCATGGTAACTTGGAAAAACCCCCTGTTTATTTTAGGAGAGGATTCATTTCTATATTGTCAAATTGAAAAAACAGCTCTTTTCTCATCCAACAACATGGTAGCGGCCTTGATCAGTTCCCTATTTAGTCGAACGTTCAGCAATAATGGCAGGTCACCAAGTACTCTCCTCACATGACTTCTATCACAAGGTGCAAGGTCTTTCCACCAGTCAAGTAGCAAAGGCGGGATATTCTGGACCATACTGAACCTGGGGATTTCGTGCTTCATTTTCTGCAAACAAAGAAAAGTTAGCCCTTTCCCCTTCCAAATTTGACTATTTACGCACTAATAATTAGCATGTTGACACGTTTTCTCCAAGTAATGCACATAACATGATAGGGTCCTTTGGGATTATGGAAATCCCGTCGGACTTTGGGTAAGGTTTTATCTAAGTGGGTTGTTATGTCAATGACGTCTCAATCCGTACTAGGTTTAACATGATGCATGTACATTTTAAATTAGAGTGGGTTTTCTAGAAGGGTCTAGACTGGTACTCTTAAGTGGACAACTTGAGAGGGAAATGCACGGGACTGTCGACTGCACCGCTGATCGACTAGTCTTACACAAATAAGCCTTTCCGATTTAAGAGGGGTGATTTTAGGAAAGCGCAAACACTCATCAAGCTCTGCTATGTTGATAATAAGCACAAGTGGAGTATAATGTGGAGCATGCTTTATGCAGAAATAATAACACATCGCCAAGTATTTGCATGATAAAAGTATGCAAAATAGCAATCATAATAAAGATGAACAAGAGTAGAAACAAAAGAGAAAGAAAAGACAAAAAGAGTAGTCAGTTTAACTCATGCGAACGTGCGAGAATGAAGCAAGTAGGAAAACAGGGACGGGAGAGTCATGATATAGCATTTTTAGACAAGATGAAAGAAATGGAAAGGGGTCATACATGTCATAGAAAATAAGGAGAATTAGGGAAGGGATGTGCATGTCATACCAATTTAAACAAATATAGAAAAATAAGGAAAGGGATGTACATGTCGTAGCAATTTGAACAAGTATAGAAAATAAGGGAAAGAATGTGCATGTCATAACAATTTAAACAAAATATAGCAAAACAAGGGAAATAATCCACATAAGTCAAGTTCGCTATGGTAAGAGCCTAAGTATCCCCAGCGGAGTCGCCATGTTGTCGCGCCCCATTTTCTCATGAAAGCGGACTTCGACATGTGACAACTCTTTTAAATGTGGGTATTAAAAGAGAAGAGTCTCCATCTAACAAATTTTAAGGCGCGTTAGGGCACCTATTTGCAAGTAGCTCTGTTTGACTAGTCAACACCACCAAAGATCGAGTAAGGGCTCAGATTACCTCAAAGAGAAGGCGTTAGGCACTATTCGAGGTCCACAATTGTGGGTCACGATCGAAATTCATACTATGTGGATTAGATAGTTAGCTAGGTGATCAAATAGGCAAGGAAAAGTATTGAAGTTGAAGACTCTATTATAACTCATAAGAATAAATAATTGGTACAAATTTTAAAGATTACAAGTGTACAACTGCATTGGTCTATGTAAAATGACTAAGTGTAAATATAAAGAAAGGGGGTCCTAAGTTTTATAGCCTAAAGGATTACCCCTTGCAACATAAATAATATTTCACAACTCCCTTAAGATAGGGTTTGCTCATATTATTCAGCGAGCACAGACTATCATCTCCTGCTACCCGAATACTATGTTGAAGTTGTTACTTAAAGGTGCTCTAGTTTAATTCTAAACTGTATCCTATGCGTGCACTACTCGTCCCATGCCTATGGTCTAAGAGGCTTTGGACCTACTATTAGGTGGTTCTAGACTCAGCTTAGGTTGCTCAAAATGATAAAACTAAGCGACATCCAAAACAGATAGGACTTCACATAAAGACAACTAAAGGCTCAAGTTAGCCTCCACACGTAAACAACAAATGCACGCGGGCAGATTAGGCAGTGCATAGTTTCAGAATTACGACTTAGAGTCCTATAGGCATGGTTTCTAGATGATTCTGAATTCCAGCATCGGATATGAAACATTAGTGTCCTCTCTAAATGGTTTAAGTGAGGAGGCAGTAAACTGTTTGCAAACTCAGAATTATTAGCGTTGATTTTATAAATAAGCGTCTTAGGCAGGTGACAATGTCCTATAGGCATGACTTCTGGTAGCTGCCTAATTTAGGCAATGAAACAGCTTTAAGAGTCTAGTATTAACAATGCCGATCCCAAAGCAAGTCTTATGCGAGTGACAGCATCCTATAGGCAGGAATTCTAACAATTGACAATTAGTCTTGATTTATAACACCTTACTCCTATAGGCATGTCATCTAGGCGGGGCAGTGTAATGAAAACGATAGAAGTAGTTGATTAAAAGATTAGTGTCCTATAGTCATGATATCTAGATGGGCAGTACACTAAAAGTAATAGAAGCAATCGCCCAATTGATTAATTGAGGTCCTATAGGCATGGTATCTAGGTTAACAAAAGCATATGTTATATATCATGTGGGAATGTTGTCTAAATGCACAATACTAACATAGAATCGAGTATGGTAAATACTTGGACCAACATGCTTGAACAGTGCACAAGTGAGGTGTGCATGATTCTTATAGACATGATTTCTATTAGTGTGCAGAAGTAGAGCAAGTTAAACAAAACAGCAAATAAAGCACGTAGACCCTGTAGGCATGTTCTCTACCCTTTATGCAAGAATAAAGCACACTCATTCCTTAATTTCACTAATTCCCCCAATTATTTGTCTACAAATCATTACAGACCCAAAATAAAGAATACATGCTCAAATATTACAAGCTAAAATGGGCACAGGCCCAATAAGCAGAGCAGACCAAAATAGGAATAACCCAGCAACTCCAAAGTCTTCAGTTATCTCACTCTTTACACAAAAATAGTAAACCCAGGCCTAGGTACACCCCAGGACATTAGAGTGTGACAGTTGCATGACTCGAACACAGACCTATACCAAGTCCGAAGGGGGAACTAACTTACCCAGCAATGCCAAACTTAACCATATGAGTAACAAATTGTACATAAATTAATCAGACCAATTGAAATCCACACACTTAGTTCTTAGAATTGCAACTAACAGTAGTTGAACCAGAGCAAATAGGCGAGATCACACGAAGTTATATACATAAGATGCTAGAAGTCCAAAGACAAGATGGAACATCACAAACTAACATACAATCCCAAGTAGAGTTTCAGGATATAATATGATCTAAGACGATACGATCTTGATAGAGGAATCTTGCAGAATCACAGACAGAAGCAAGTAAAAGTTCTAGCATGAGGATCTAGTGCAAGTATGATCATAACAAGAAGGCTGATGAACATGGTCTGTAACAATCCACTCAACTGGGCATGAGGAATTTTAACATTATCAATCATACACGAAGATTTAAATAGCACCAGGACTCGTAATGGGCAAGAATATGTCAGATATAGGTTAATAGGACTAGTCTGCACTAGGCTTAATCACATATAGAAGAAGAGGCCAGATATTGAATTCCATCCTAGAGATCTTAGGCAGTATTAAAGAACACCAGATTAAACAGGGCGTGGAACATGCATCAGTTTACAAATAGCAGGGAAAGTATGTTTGGCTAATAACTCGACTAGAAGTTAACTCTAGAAAAGCATTAAGTTGCACATGAATGACTTGACAACAATTAGAACAGGTTCTGGGCATGACTCGACTCATCACAAGGGTACAGAACAAGGTAAGAAGCTAAACCCAAAATAAGCAACAATAATAAGCATTCGAACATACACATTAGAGCAAACAGGATTAAGAGAACAGAATCAAGGCAATAAATAGGTAAATTCGATTACTAGAAGGCAAAGTGCCTCAAGAAGAGCTTCAGAGCATACAATAGCATGTTGGTTCATAAAAATCTTAGAGACATAGATATGCAGTACAGGAACTCAAACGAAAAGAGCATGAAATTGCAAAGGTCATAGCTTCTTACCAGTTATAGATTAATGAACAAGTAAACAAGAGGAATAATTTCAGCAACACTCCAATGTCAATAGAAAAACGAACAGTAGAACCCAGGAATCTCAGTGCGTCAGAGTTTTCAAGGGTTTCGAATGAATCCCGGGCAATGCTCACACAGAGAAAGGTCTGATAATCGAATTCAGATGGCCTTGGCTTTCAGCCGACGAAGAGATTAAGCCTCAGAGTAGTACAAAACAAGTGACACAAAGAGAGTAGTAGTAATTTTTTAGTGATTAAAGTCTGTCCAAAGGGGAAATTGGGGAGGGGTTATATAGTAGTAGAAATTGAACAAGCAATCATGGAAAACAATTAATCAAATACAAATAAGAAAAGAAAATATCACATGCAATGAATAATAGAACCGGTAAAGGAAAATTTGAAATTTCAAACCCTAGTTCGACAGAAATCAAAGAAAGGACCAAAGATCTTGGTGAATTGGCCTCATATCACCTTGCCATGAATGTATACAGATGAAATATCGTCTAGATCTTGAAGATTGAAGACGATTGCACATAACTCAGGGCCTGGTACTTGCCAAAAATAGGCTAGTTCTAGGTGATATCATAATCGTGTAAGTAACACAGAGACAGAATATATAAAGAAGGAAAATCATAGAGGGATTCCATATTAAGGTCGGAAACGGAGAGGATTGAAGGGTGTGACGGCTCGGATTTCTCATAGACGAATGGAATAGAGAGGATTCAGAGGCGGCTGGAGTGGGGAAATGAGATTAGGGTTTGGGTGAGGGGATATAAGGAAAGGTGGGGTTTTATTATGGGCCGTTGATCATTTGAGATCAACGGCCAGGATCAAAGGAAAACGGCGCGGGTCATTTATACGGGTCGCGACCAACGTTAAAAGGGTTGTCTGCTTTGGGCTTGGTATTATTGAGCTAGGTTTTGGGTCTGAAAACTCAAACATTGGGCCAAAATTTTTAAATACACAATAATTATAAAAAAATAATTTATAAGAAGTAATTAACAAATAATAAAAATATTATATGTGTACTAAGATTCTTGAAAATAATAATTTGACATTATAAAAATATAAAAATGCTATTTGGGCACAAGCACTGTAATAAAATGTAATTATGCACAGCATAAATGCTATTATTGCAAAATTGTGTAATTAACTTAAAAATACAAATATAACTATATGAAAATGAGGTAAAATATTGTGAAACATATATGTGGATGCAAATAATGCATTTGGATAATTAAGTCATCACAAAATAATTTAAATTGATAATTAATACATATTCAAATAATTTAAATGCAAGAAAATTAATCTTAAAGCTTTAAAAATTATGAAAAATTATAGAAAATACTTGTATGACTCTTGTAAATTGGTGATGCTGTTGGAATGATATTTTAAAAGCATATATGACATTTATAAAAATATGAGGGCAAAGTTGGGTATCAACACTTGCTTTGTTCTGGTCTCGAAAATCAACACACACTTTGACTTTCCCATCTTTCTTTGGAACCGGCACAATGTTGGCTAACCAGATTAGGTATTCGACCACTCGACAAACCTTGGCTTTGATTTGCTTGGTAACCTCCTCTTTTATCTTCAGACTCATATCTTGCTTGAATTTTCTGAGCTTCTGCTTTACCAGCGGTCACATGGTGTTGGTGGGTAGCTTGTAAGGTACTATGGATGCGCTTAACCTAGTCATGTCGTCATAGGACCATGCGAAAATATCCTCATATTTCTTTAGAAAGCTGATATACTATTCCTTCTCTGACGGTGATAGATGAATGGTTATGTGAGTTTCTTTGACTGTTTCAGAATCCCCTAAGTTAACTACTTCAGTTTCCGCCAAGTTGGACTTTGGTTTGTTCTCATAATTCTCTACTTCTTTGATAATTTCCTCAGGTATTATATCATCTTCAAAATCCTATGAATCACTATCATTATGTTGCGTTGTCTCATTACATGTCACAGTCGTCGGTTCCTCAGGAAATGTAATAATTACGCTAAAAAAATGTAGAAAGATAATAATAAATACGAAAAGCAATATTGCATTAATAAAGCTTAAAACTGTCATCAAGTATGACTCGATGGCTCGAGTAATTATTTCAAAACAAAATACTGAAAATGTCTTAAATGCTTAAAAAAAAATTAAAAAAAGTCATGCTAATTTTGCCAGGCTACCCAGGTACTCGGCGATCCCGGGATGGTGCAGCGGTCCAGTTCTTGAGAACAGCTCTTTCTCCTACTGTCTGAATAGTAAGGTCTTCCTCCTCCTCCTCTAAAATTGCACTGAAATCCATATCTTCCTCGTACAGAAACAGCTTCTTCATACTAGCCAAAATCTCATCTTTCTCAGATCCCCACATCATGTCAGTCAGGCAGAATGTCTGTTGCCGTGGTGGTATGGGTTGTTCCAACGGATAGTAATCGGCGCGCCACGAAGGTGTCAAATCCTGATATTCTTGCACGGTATATTCATACCCGAGCCTAAAGATCGTGTCATGATACTACGGTCATATGAGTACTATGATCCCCTGAAGCTTTCGGCCAATACCCTTGCCCGGTTCATATCCCGTCCACAACAATATGCTTTCTATCTTATTGCTCCACCATCGATCCTTCGCAATTGCGTTTACCCGCTCAATGCGGTGGTATGTTTCTCCTCCTAATTTTCCTCCTGTTTTCGATGACTAGAACGATCTGGTTGGTGTAGATAGGGTTGCTTCCGTCTCCATGAATGATCACCTCCTGATGATTCCACTCGAACTTCACAACCTGGTGCAGAGTAGAAGCCATTATCCCAGCTGCATGTATCCACGGCTGTCCCAACAATAGGTTGTAAGTGGCAAATATATCTAACACTTGGAATTCGACATCAAACTAGGTCAAGCCCATCTGTAGATCAAGATTGATTTCTCCAATAGTGGCTCTCTGAGATCCATCAAATGCTTTCACATTCATGCTTCCGATTCGTATCTCATGCAGGCATTTACCTAACCTTTTCAGTGTGGTCAGCGGGCATATGTTCAGGTTCAAACCTCCATCTATCAGGACCCCGGCAATGAACTTGTCTTCAAATTGCACAGTGATGTGCAATGCCTTGTTGTGGCTCAATCCCTCTGGTGGTAACTCATCTTCGTGGAAAGTAATTTTATGATTTCCAGTACCTGGCCGACCATTTTAGCCATCTCTCCGCTAGTGATATCGGCGGGTACATAAGCTTCGCTTAATACTTTCATCAAGGCATTCTTGTGTGCGTCAGAATTTTGCAATAGTGACAAAATGGATATCTGGGCGGGAGTCTTGTTCAGGTGATCAACTACAGAGTATTCTCTCACATGTACCTTCCGCCAGAGATCATCAGGGGTGGCTTAGATGTAGCTTCTTTGCTTGTTCCTCTAAGATTCTCAGGTGTGTAAACTCTGTCAATTTTAGTCATGCCTTGTGCAGCACTTGTCTCTTCCATCTTAGACTTTCCCTTTCTTCTTTCCTCCACAACATAATCCCCTGGGACAGCATCAGACTTATAAGATGGTGTGGGAGCTACCATCATGGTGAAGGGCGTAGCTACCTTGACCTCAAACGATTCCTGGGTTTGTACCATAATCGGCGAGAGGGTGATAGGAGGTGTCTTGGGAGTATCCCCCGTATAAGTCCAATGGATCCCTCCTGATCCCATTCCTCATCAGTTTCTATCACGTTTACTCCCTCGCCCTTATAATCCAGGAGAAGGTTATTACTGACATTTGGTGCCACTTCCTTTGCCTGTATAACCTTGATGTCAATCAGTGTCTGAATCTTGTCCTTTAAAATGTGGCGCTCCTCAATGGTATGACCCTTCATGCCTGAGTGATAGGCACAAGTTTTGTTGGGGTTAATCCACTGGGAAGGGTTCTCAACAGCAACAGCAGGAATAGGGGTGACGTGACCAGCGGCCTTCAGTCTCTCATACAGTTGACCTATGGGCTCAAAGATAGGGGTGTATTGTCTGGAAGCTCCGGGGTCAAAGCTTGGGCGTGGCTTTGGGTAGTTTTGGCGGGCAGGTGGAGGTGAATGGTAATATGCAGGTTAAGTGTTATAGGCGTGGTAGGTGGTTGCAGGGTATTGGTATTTTGGAGGTGAGAATTGATATGTGGGTGGAGGTGCTTGGTATGTAAGCGGAGTCTTAGGGCCCTGGGCTACCATCACGGCACCCACATCTTTCTTCTTCAAGATACCCCCTGATTGCAAGGCTTTGTTTGTGGCTTGCAGTGCCTCAAAATTGGTCACCATCCCACTCTTGATTCCTTCTTCTATCCTTTCTCCTAACTTGATGATGTCTGAGAACTTGTAATTGTCGATGACCATCATCCTTTCATAATACTGCGAATCTTGAGCTCTAACAAAGAACTTGTTCATTTGTTCCTTTTCAAGTGGCAGCCTCACTTTTGCGGCCTCTGATCTCCAAACGAGTAGCATACTCGCAGAAGGTTTCTGTCGGCTTCTTCTTGAGGTTCTGGATGTAGAAAATATCTAGCGCGTTCTCTGTATTGAACCTGAATCTATCCATGAAATCCAATGCCATGCTCACCCAATTTGCCAACTTCTTCAGATTTTGATTGATATACCAAGATAATACGTCTCCTGTAAGACTTCACATGAACAGTTTCATGCGGATTTGTTCATTCTTACCCACTCCTACAAGCTTGTCGCAGTAGGTTCTCAGATACACCTTTAGATCACCAGTTCCATCAAACATCTCAAACTTGGGAGGTTTGTAACCCTCCGGCAGTTCTACATCTAGCTGGATACACAAATCTTTGTAGTTTAAACCTTCAACACCCTTCCCACTTTCAACACTCTGGACTCTCCCTATCAGTTTCTTCAGTTCTTCTGCCATGCTCCGAATAAGCAGGTCTTTCTCGGTTGGCTCAGGTATGTATAGGGTTTTTGTGGGGTATGGGGTAAGATTTTCACGTATATTGAGTTTCCTTGATGGGTTCCTGGAACTTAGGCATATGGGTGATCATTGATTGGTGATTGTGGTTTACGGATATTGAGTTGGGTAATGGTGGTGTTGTTGAGGGGTTTGTACTGGTGGTAGGTTAAGGTTTTAAGGAAGTGTGGGATTGTGATATTGATGCGGTGCGGGAGGATTCGGAGCTATGGGTGATGGATTCTGGTTTTGTGTGTTTTGTCGTGATGTTTGGTTCTGAGTGGTTGTGTTTTGCTGGTTGATGTCGAGAACATTTAAATTAAGGGAAAGGTTTTCCAGATTTCGGACATGCTCATGCTCACCCTGCAACTCCAGGATTTTTTGCTCCAAACATAGGACCAACTCATTCTGTCCTGGCGTACTTCTCCCATCTGAGGTTTCAACATTCTCTGCCTTGGTAGCATTGTCTTTTCGAATACCACTTAAATCATCCATCTTCCATTTGCCTTTGCCTTTGTTTTTTGGATCGCTAGGTGGAGGAGGAGGTGGAGGACATATAGATCTAGTGTGGTATGCTGATGATGCAGTATGCACGAATCAACCTTTGGGAATGGGAATAATCAAAAGAAAAACAAAAGGTAACCAAGTCAGTAAGACGAAGTGAAAGAGTGTTTGCAGTATTTTAACATATATTACATAAGGTCATGCAATAATTTGTGTCCTAATTTTGGGGACCTCATTGCGCCTAAGGTAGGCCTAAGCAACACATAAACTTGGAAACAATTCATGCCAACGTTTGCTTCATTTCCTTAGTGTGAAAATAAGCCAAAACAATCTTTCACTTAATCGAAATAATAATTATAAAGTCACTAATGGCATTAAGCTTTATTACATCAAAATCTAATCTAAGCTAGAAAGCAGTAAAGAATATTATCTCCTAATCTATTTGGTCCTTGAAGGACCTTCTCCATGCTTGGCTCTCTTGACCCCATCAATCATGTTTCCCAGATCGTGCATGTCCAGTAGTAAGTAAGCCTTTGCCAACTTCCCTCCTTCATCATCGTCCATGCCTTGACAATCCCAAAGTCTCTTTCTCATCTTCCCTTCTAGCTCCATCAGCCCTTGTTCTAGGTATTCTATCTCTATGTTGACTTAGTGGCAATCTTTTTCCATTCCCTTATTGCCTCCATCTTTACTTTGTGCTGCTCCAGATGCTTAGCTTCAGACTCGAACACCCTTTTGCGTAGCCTCTTGTACTTCACTTGTGCTTCAACCACCTCATCTATAATCCTATCCTTCAGATTGACTCCTGGTTTGACGTCTCCAGCAGTGTCGTCCTCAAACCATGAGAGATAGTAGTATATATGACCGGCGTAATACTTGTCTGGTTGAATAGTTTCTCCTTCCACGTTAATCTTTTGGTTCCACATGTGTTGCGCTTCGAACTTGAATGGGATGACATCTCCTTTGAAATTTGCCTTATATTGAACCATGTTGGAAACCCGAGGTATGACTTGTTTTCTTCTAGCTTGCCTCATTACCCTTATAGGAGCATAAGGGTAGATGCCTCGTAGCCTAATCAGTACTAAGTGAGTAGTTCCTTTGGATCTGATCATGAACTCACTACTAGGAAACCATTCAAACATCCAATACACTTGCTCATCTGTCAGATTGCTGAAGAAATGCACCCATCCTACAGCATTTTCGGGCTGTGCAAACCTGTCTGAAATGAATGTCACTTTCTTTGGATGATGATTGGCTATGTAGCCATTCAGCGTCCTTCGCAGAATCTCCTAGCAATACTCACCCCTCTAAAAGTGTTCCAGCAGCCATACTTATAGCAAGAAAATACAACCCTCAAAGTGTCCGGACCCATGCTTGCACCGATCCAGAGCACGGTACATCTCAGCTAAGATCATCGGGATGATAGTATATGTCTGTCCCTCGATACCTTCCATTAAAGTCCTGGCGACCATGACTACGTGAGTATGAATTCTTCCCCCCTCGCATCGAAAATATCAACAAACCTAAGAAGCAGACTATGAAAACATAAACCCGGCAGTGCACCCATCCCAATGAGGTAATGGCTAGCTCCTTATGATGAAGGCGATATGATTTTCTATTCCCATAACACTCATAGAGAAATTCAAAAGGGATGTATGATTTCTTCAGACAGACAAGTTCATCATTCTTCTTAAAACCCAACATTTTCAGAAAACCGCGTGGAGTGTGATTCTCTGGCATCAATAATCCTGGACTATCCCATGGTAACTTGGCAAAACCCCCTATTTCTTCCAGGAAAGGAATAACTTCTCTATTGCTAAATTGAAAAATAGCTCTCTTCTCATCCCAAAACATGGTAGCAGCCTCGATCAGTTCCCTATTTGGTCGAATGTTCAGCAAAGATGGCAGGTTAACCAATACTCTTCTCACATGGTTTCTGTCACAGGGTGCAAGGTCTTTCCACCAGTCAATTAGCAAAGGCTGAATATTTTGGACGATACCAAACCTGGGGATTTCATGCTTCATTCTCTACAAACAAATAAAGGTTAGCCCTTTTCCCCCTCCAGATTCTACTATTTACGCAATAATGATCGACATGTTGGCAAGTTTTCTCCATGCAATGCACAATATGATGGTATCCTTTGGGATTATGGAAATCCCATTGGACTTTGGACAAGGTTCATCTTAAGCGGGTTGATACATCAATGACGTCTCAATCCGTACTAGGTTTATCATGATGCGTGTACATTTCAAATCAGAGTGTGGTCTCTAGAAAGGTCTAGACTGGTACTCTCAAGTGGACAACTCGAGAGAGAAAGGCACGGGACCGTCGACTGCACCCCTAATCGACTAGTCTACCGCAAATAAGCCTTTCCAGTTTAAAAGGGTAGTTTCAGGAAAGCTCGGACACTCATCAAGCGCCGCTATGTCAATAATAAGCACGAGTGGATATGAAGTGGAGCATGCTTTATGCAAAAAAAAAAGTAACACGCTACCAAGTATTTGTATGATAAAAGTGCATAAAAACAATTGACAATATGATAAAGATGAACAGGAGTAGGAACAAAAGAAAAAAGAAAAAAAGACAAAAAAGAGAAGTCAGTTTAACTCATGAAAATGTGCGAGACTGTGAAAATAGGGAAATAGGGATGGGAGAGTCATAATATAGCAAGTCTTGGACAAGATGAAGGAAATGGAGAGAGTTCATACATGTCATAGCAATAAAGGGAAACAAGGAAGGGATGTTCATATTATAGTAATTTAAACAAATAAGAAAAATAGGGGAAGGGATGTGCATGTCATAGCAATTTAAACAAATAAGGGAAATAATCCACATAAGACAACTTCGTTATGGTAAGAGCCTTAGTATCCCCAGCAGAGTCGCCATGCTATTGCACCTCGTTTCTCGTGAAAGCAGGCTTCGACGTGTGACAACTCTTTTAAGTGGGTGTTAAAAGAGAAGAGGTGTCACCTAACGATTTTTAATGTGCGTTAGGACAACTATTTGCAAGTAAATCTATTTGACTAGTTTACATCACCAAAGATCGGGTAAGGGCTCAAATTATCTCGAAGAGAAGGTGTTAAGCACTCTTCGAGGTCCACGATGGTGGGTCCCGGCCGAAGTTTATGCTATGTGGATTATTGAGTTATAATTAAGCTAAATGGTCATAAAAAGATATGGAAGTTTGAAGTCTATTGTAACAAGTGTAAAGAAAACAGCATAAGATTTAAACTAAATCAGTACAAGTCTAGAGGTTACAGGGACACAACTGGGTCAGTCTATATTTAATGACTAAGTGTGAACAACAAGCATATAAAGGGAAGGGGATACTAAGTTTTTTAGCCTAGAGGATCACCCCGTGCAATAAAAATAATACTTCGCAACTCCCTTAGGGCATGGTTTGCACATATTATTCAGCGAGCACAGACTATCATCTCCTGTTATCCAATTACTATGTTAAAGTTGCTACCTAAAAGCGCTCTAATTCAATTCTAGGTTGCATCCTATGTGTGCACTACCCGTCACATGCCTATGGTCCTAGAGGCTTTGGACCTATTATTTATGCGGTTCTAGACTTTACTTAAGTTGCTCAAAATGATAAAAACTAATCGCACATTCAAAACATAAAGGACTGCACATAATAGCAACGAGCGGCTCATGTTAGCCTCCACACATAGCAAGAAAGGCACGCAAATAGATTTCAGGTTATGCAGTAGACAGTTTCAGAATTAAGACATATTTGAGTCCTTAAGTCCTATAGACATAGCTTCGATGTGATTCTGATTTCCAACAGCGTACAGACGACATTACAACTTTAGGCTAACGGAATTGTAGATTAAAAGTATTACAATCCTATCGGCAGGATATCTAAATGTTCATGCAGTAAGGTAATAAGACTGTTCGAAAGCCCAAGATTAACAACACTGATCTTATAAATAAGTTGTTTAAGACGAGTAATAGCATCCTATAGGCAGGATTTCTAACGGTTGACGATTGGAGCTGGTTTTA
The DNA here is from genome assembly GCA_002018475.1 of Nicotiana obtusifolia. NCBI lineage: Eukaryota > Viridiplantae > Streptophyta > Magnoliopsida > Solanales > Solanaceae > Nicotiana > Nicotiana obtusifolia. Next base: position 191,146 of record MCJB01000525.1, on the reverse strand, counting down.
CAACACTTTATCCTTATAGGCATATTTTCTAGGCCGGCAGAGTAAAAGTATTAGAAAGCAGCCAATTTAACCATATAGTCATGGTATCGAGATGAGTATTAATAGGAGAAGGTCTTTATTATTTAACACGATCCTATATGCATGATATCTAACACATCGCAATAGAGCAAATTGAGCAAATACCAATGATGTTCAAATCCTGTAGGCATACTATCTAATAGCGTATAGAAGTGGAGCATGTGAACAAGCGAAGCACTTGATTCTTATAGGCATGTTTTCTAATAATGTATAGGAATAGTTGAGCGAGTGAAGTGCTTGGGTTCCCAAACAAAAGTAACCCAGCACTGGCTGGGCCTTCAACAGCCTCACTCTTCACACAACCAGCAGACCCAAATCTCAGGCTTAGAAGAACCCAGATCCAACAACATACATGGCCCAATACCAGACCCAAGATGCATGACTTACTGAACACAACTGATGCCAGGCTTAACCATGCAAGTGGCAACTACTCAGGGAATTAATTGAATAGCCTTTCACGCTTAATTCTTAAAGTTATATCTACCAGCAGTTCCAATCAAAACACATATACAAGATCACATGAAATAATGACAAATTTACAAGGCAAGTTCATGCTGACATTCTCAGAAACAAAATTAGAGTGACAGGATTAACCATCCTAGGATAATGAATTGTTCTAACAAGAGTTTCAAAAGTAAAATAATCCAGAGTTAGCTTAAGGAACCTTAGATAAGAGACTTTAAGCATGAAAATCTAGTATAGTAGTAGACCAGAACAAGCGGGATTTAATAGAATGTCTAACATGAGAGCCTACTGAAAGTAACATAGCAGAACATGCTCATCAGCAAAGTTGAACATGAGACCATTTTAACATGCTGAGTATCAGTCAATACCAAAAGCACCTATGGAAAACCAGTAACATGTCAATCAGGTCAGACATGCATCAAACTTTATACTAGTTGGTCGCACATAGGAGAAAAGGCTAGTTATGGGATTTACCCTAAGGGTCTCAAATAATACTAATGAACACAAGATTGCACAGGTCAAAAAGCATACACTATAACTCAAATAACATGGAACCAGGCCCTACTTAACAGTACAACCTTAGAAACCTAGCGGGTTAGGTATGAATGACTCAAGAAGGTTAGAACACATGAGTTAATTATCAAAATAATCCACAACAAAGCAGCAAGATAAACCCAGGGCAATTGTCAAGTATTAGCATAGACATAGCAGGCTAAATAGGTTTAAGAGAACCAGAAATCCTTTGTGCTAAATGCATGTGATAAGCATACATCATAATTATAACCTAGGCAAATTCAAATGCTAAGAGTACAGAATCACAAGAACACTTAAGAGTAAACAACAAGACGGAATAGTAGGACATCGATTCATAGAAGTTCTAGTGTCACAAAGCATAAATATGAACAAAAGAGAATGAAATTGTTGAGGCAAAGAGACTTATTAGTTGCAAATTAATCAAACAAGCAAAATAAGAAGAACAACTTCAGCAGTACTCCACTCGTCAATAGCACAAAGAGCAGCAGAATCCCAAAATTCCAATGTGTCAGAGTTCCCAAGGGTTTCAAGTGAACCCGGGCAATGCTCGCACTAAGAAAAGAACACAATCGAATTCTAATGGCCTTGGCTTTCAGCCAGCCAAGGTCTCCAGTTTAGAACAATAGAATAAGTGAGATTGAGAGAGTATTTGCAATAATTAAGGTCTATTTTAGGGGGGATTGTGGAAGGGTTTTATATAGTAGTTGATTAAGCAAACAAACATGGAAAATAATCAATCAAACACAAAAAAAGAAAGAATATATCTCATGCAAACCCAAGTCAGTAAAGGAGATGAAAATATTAAACCCTAGTTGGAGTCGGATTTAGGGCAAATCGTTCACAATCCCTAATCATGAAAAGATCAATAGAGATTCGCCATAATCAAGAGGATATTCCCTCTTTCTGAGTGTATAAAGCCAAGATTGCATCCAAATCCATAGGGTCAAAGTTGTATTTACCCAATTCAAGAGAATCATCCTTGCCTTAGATGGACTGGCAACGAAAGTTACCATAACTGAGTAAGAAGAACAAATAAGGTAAGTGAAATACGTGTATGAACGCGTACAAGGAAAGGGCGACAGAGAACCCTTCGAGTCGGCTAGGGTTTCATCTTAGGGGAGAAGAGAGGGTGTGAGGGCGACTGTAAAGAGACGAGTGAGGCTTAGGGTTCAGTAGGAGGGTAATTAAAAATGAGGAATTGATTGTGGGCCATTGATCTTAAGAGATCAACGGCTAGGATTTTAAAGAAGGCGGGGCAGGTTGTTTTAAGTGGGTTCCAACTGGGTTGGTCATAGGCGTCATTTGATTTGCGCTAGGGTTATTGGGCCAAGGGTTTTGGGGTGTCTGGGCTACCTATTTGATCTGAAGAAATGGCCTGGTTTGGGCCAGCTTTAAAAATAAAGAAATTAAGAAAAAAATAAATTTAACAAAATAGCTAAATAAGTATTAAAAATATTATTTAAGAAAATAAGTACTTAAAATAATAGCTGAAGGTTGCAAATATGTAAAGAGTTGTTTTAACTCTAAGTAAAATAATAAATACAATTAATTGCAAAGTGTAGGCTATTATTACAAAAATGTATAATTAGCATAAAAATACAAATGTAATTATAGAAAATGAAGTAAAGTATTATAAAATATACATGTGGGTGTAAATAATAAATTTGGATGATTAAGTCATCACAAAATAATTTGAAAGGATAATTGATAAATATTTAAACAATTTAAATGCAAGAAAAATCAATTTTAAAGCCTTAAAAATTATGAAAAATTACTGAAAGTCCTTATATGACTCTTGTAAATTGGTGATGATGCAGAAATGATATTTTGAAAGTATATAGGATATCTATAAAATATGAGGGCAAAATTGGGTATCAACAGGCAATAGCATACACAACTATAGTTTAGCAATTACCTACGCCATCTAATTAAAAATCAAAGGTTCCCTAGCTATTTTGACCAAAAATCTCTGAAGTTCTTCGAGGCAATTTCACTTTTAGCTGCTCGGATGAAATTTTTGACAACTTCTAGCACATATATCTTTTATGCAGTTTAAAGCCAAAACTACTTATAGCTAGCCGGTGAAATAAAAATCCCACTAGTCGCATTCTAGACCCATGTCAAGTAATCAAATGATTTTTCATTTTAGAAATCTCATTCGCAGTAATAAAAAATATATCTTCGTCCAAAGCAACGTAAAGTATAAAACTATTTCAATCAAATAAGTCTTCAATTACACAAACAGATCAATTCGGTCAAAAGTCCAAAAAGCCGGTGCATTCAAAAAAATAAAATATTTTTCAAAAGAGAAAACTTACTGAAAAACTCAACTCAGGAAGAAAAACACACATAGATTATGAGATTATAAGTGTATGAGAGAGAGAGAGAGAGAGAGAGAGAGAGATGTACATTTCACAATGTATACAAGATATACTTCACATACACAAACACACTCAGATACACTTAGTATACACTTTAGATACACAAACACACTCGGATACACTCAATATACACAAATGACACACTGCCATACTCAGTATAGATTGCATATATAGTTTTTAACATTGTATAACGGTGTCTTTACAACTTCTATATAAAATTAATATACAAGTACCATGTATATACAACTTTATATAAGTGTATATACAATTTTTATACAAACTATAATTTTTATACAACTTTTAAAATTAACTAAAGAGAAAAAAATGAAAGAGTGAGAATTTACAAAAAATTTATTACAAAAAAGAAGAAGAAATAGTAAAGTAGAATGAGAAGAAGAAAAAAACAAAAGACGATGTATGTACGGTTTTTATATATTATATAAACAGACTATTATCTAAAGAAATAAGATCTAAAAGGGAGAAAGAAAGAAAAGCTGAGAGTATTTGTAGGAGAAAGATTATACACTCTATATACAAATGATATATTAAAATTATATAATATATATATATTATACATTGTATATACATTTTATATACAAAAATATATGAACATTGAATGTGTATAAATAGTGTATATGCATTCTATCAATATAAATACACCTTTCATACAAATGTGAGTACATAATTATACACATTATATGTAATATTGTCAATACTCACGGTAGCCACTGTAATCTTTCACGTCCAATTTTGTATAATACGTGTATAATAAATGTTTAACAAATATAGCATGAGTGTATAATATACACACAGTGGTTATACACATATTATACAAGAATTATAGGATATATAAATAAAGGAGCATTGACAGTAATGGAGGACAGCCAACTTGGCAGAAAAAAGATTTTCTCCGGCAGTCGCCATTTTATTTCCTCCATCTCTCATCTTCTCATAAGATCCATCTAAAATGGTGTCATGCACTACCATATCTGAAAGTGGACAAAAAGCAAAGAAGAAGAAGGCAACCATCGTCAGAATTTAGCCGGAAATTAAAGAAGATAGTATTTTTTTTCATGTAAGTGAAGGAGGAGGAAAATGTTAAACAAAAAAAAGAAGAGAGAGAGAGAGAAAATAAAAAAAATGGTGTGTTGGTGTCATTACAGTGGAAGAGAAGAAAAGAAGTAAAAAAAAAGGTAGGAGTGAAAAAGGGAGAAGATAAGAAGAGAGGGGTTGAAGAAGGGTAAAGATGAGGAGAGAGAAAGAGAGAGAAGGAGAAGGCGGCTGAAAGATGGAAGAAATGATGAAATTTGGGTTTTGGCTATAAATTAATATTAAATTGCTAATAAAGGCTAAAAAGAATAGCTCGTGTAAAGTAGGACCATTATTTTGCCTAAGTGGCCATAGATGGATGATTTCTCTAAGTTCTTCCGTGCAAGCACTGACGAAGCCAGATTTCTTTTGACTGATTTGGTATGCCTACTTGTTGCCTTTCTGGTGAGATTAAATCGATCTTTCGGCCAATTTTTTTTCCTAATTAAGTTATCATAAATTTAGTGATTTTAAAGTGACAAATATTATTTTAGTGATCACCGGAGAAAACATGGTTAATCTGATGACCATTTAAAAATTAATTGTGACTCTGACAAAAAAATGGCCATGCGTTTTCTGAGTTAGTAGTAATAATTTTGTTAAGCTGAGAAAATCAGAAAGAAATCCATTAATTGCAGTACATACTTGAATTGAGAGAAAGCAGAAAACCTTTTTTTCTATCGAAGGATTTTCCACAGCGCTTTTAATATATTCGGCCACTCTATCAAAATTATTTATAGCCCCTAGACATTATACATATATTATAATATATACATTTGTAGGCGATTTTCCTGAGCAGTCGGCTATTTAATTTAAATTCCTTTTTTCTCTACATACACACCAAAACACAAAGGCCATAAATGAAAAGCGGGCTTAGGCCTAAATAAAATAATGTACAATCAACATATTACACTTTCAAGATATCTTTACAAATATATTACGTAATTATTAGCCTGCTGTAGTCCATAGCAGCAATTAGCCATCTTAATTTATGTCTCTAATGTGTATGTGTTTTTGATATATGTAAAGACAACAGATAACTCGTGAAGTACGAGGTCTTCTGTTGAACTCATCATAGTATTTGTTAGTGCATGTCTTTATTTTTAGAATTGAATATTCCTCCCATGTCGCATGTAATTGAGACTAAAAGTAGTACTTAAGCACAAGCCTTATTTTTGTTGTACCAAGTATTATATAAGTAATCTTTATAAAGTCGCTTGCTTGTACTCCGTATGCGGCTATATATTACAACTAGCTGCTTTCTTGATTCGATATTCAAGGGCAATATCTCTTTTCAAATTTTACCCCTAGTAAATTATTTCCCCAGTTGGTTTCCAGGAAAGAGCACAATCGTGAATAAATGCAGGGGCAGAGTGAAATTCTTTTTCAAAATCAACATCATTGTCTGATACATTTTCCCTGGATGTTGTCATTGCAATGTAACTGGGGCATACGCTACAATGACATTCCACACCGGAGCCATTTGATTAATAGCCAAAATCATCAATTTACAACGGCGAGGACATCTTCCATATTTAAATTTTGGCAGGGAATACCCAACAAGAAGGGAACATGGGACTTGCAAAGTCGTGATATTCTCACTCTTGCCGACCCCTCAACTTAACCCAACTTGGATGAGTCACTTTGGACTTGTGATTGCAAGCTTCTCCGGAGAAAATCGGACAACTTTGCAGTGGCAGCACGTCCTCGCTCCAAACAGCGAATGTAGTCATCAACTGAATACAGGAAAATTCTTAGTCATAATTGTAGATCAACTCACTCTTCCGGGACAACAGCCAAATTGCAAGTATCAAAAACTGTTTACACAAAACATGAACTCCCCCTAAAGTGAATGTACTCTTCTTTCAGTTTAGTTAATCAAAATGATGTCCATTTTCTGAAAAAGAAAAATGCCACCAAGCTATCTTCTTTTCTTTTTAAATTGGTAAACACAATTATCTTCTTACATTACTAAAAAAATAGAAAAGTGATGAGACTCCACAATGCTAATCTAACAGAAAGTGAATAGTTTTAACTCTCATCCAGATACCATGCAATGTGAAAATGCGAGGGTCAGATGGCAGGGAGGGCGACATATATAAGAGGAGGTTAGGTAGGAGCAACAACGTCTCTGCTAAATTCAAATTTAGCAGAAGATCTGATGCTGCTTCTAAGTTCCATAAGATACGTCTCCCAATCAAAGCAACTTTACAGTATTAATTCCATTTATTTTGACTCTGCAATCAAACTACAACGACAAACTTTTTGACAAGTAAACTACAACTACAAACTACAACCATTGCAATTACTTAACTCCCTCCCC
>MCJB01000525.1:151786-184256 GCA_002018475.1 Nicotiana obtusifolia | reverse complement strand
CCCCCCTTTTTCTTTTTCCAAAAATAACAATGGTGTCTGGACCAACTTGTGCGTAACTTGACTATTCTCCGGGTACCAGTATCCTTCCACCAGTACAGCCACCATATAACTTTGTCCCACCAGGACTTAAATCACCTATCTTTCTTGCTTAATTCGAACATTGGCCTCCCGCTGTCTTGATTCCAACTCCATAGACCGCTACACTATATCCTTCAGTCTATTTAACTCATATTCATATATTTTCAACTTATTTCATTTTATGTTTAAGCTTTCAATACTTACGGAGAAAGGCTAACCCTCCAAAATAAAACTGGAGTTAGAGTGGTGCTGCACAACAGAATTATCCACAACTCCAAAAAGTTAAGAGTAGTGCTGCACTATAATGCTGTAATAATCAATCATAACAAGCATATGTTCAGATAAAAAACTTTCTGGTTCGAGTGAGTCTTCTATTTGACCTAAGCTCCTGCTGGACAATATACTTCCATGGCTCTTTATAACTAACCTTATCATATTTCTCCTACTTCGAATCAAATTGAATTGATTTATTGCAAGTTCAGCTTAGTGCAAGCGAGCAGTCAAGCTTGTTAATATTGGTCAATGAAAATGCTAAGTTCAAAATAATCTTTTTGTCGTTAAAAGTAGTTTTGGCTTTACACATAAGCTGCGGAGAAGGATAAGCAGAGCATGTTGATATCTCCATAATGAAATTCTAACATGTTACAGAAAGAAATGTTGATACATTGTTTCAAACAAGGGGATTTAAGAAAAAAAAATTGAGGAGAGATGAGCCAAAACCCAAGGTGTTTCTATTAAAACGTGTAATCAGAAAGAACAAATCCCGTGGCAACCAAGACAAGAAATTCACTAATGGTATCACTCGAGAGTCATGATGATGCAGAGCTACAAGATATTGCCATTTTAAATGCAACCACACTACAAACTCCCAAACTTACGTTTGTATCTATAGTGAACCACAAAACTAAGAGCAATGGTAAAACATCATGCTGAAGGTAAACAGCTAAAATTCATCTCTGTTGAAGAGATAAATCATAAAGAAACCAGACAAATAACTATCCACTAGAGACAAACTGCATCAACAAACTGCTGACAAACCTCTCAGCACTGACAAATTTACTGTAAGAACCACAAGCTCCAACCAAAACCCAGAATTTCAGAACCAGGCAGAATAACAAAGAACTGTGAGGTAATGAAGCTCCAATCAAACATAACAAAAGCATAGTGCTAAGCATAGACTGCTTATTTCCGGGCATATAAGCACATACTGATACAACTTTGATGCTATAACAATCACAACAGTAAAAAGAACTTCTACAAAATATTATTATAAATGATATTAGGAATGTAACTACATAGATTCCGATCTTACCTGACATTACACCGTGTGTAAAAGATGTTATAAGTCCATGTTCCATGGGTTCACCTCTCACTTTCAACGATTCTTCAGGAAGCACAGATAATGTCGAGTTAGGAAAAACTAGATATACAAATGCCTTCGTTTTCTGTTATCATCAGGAAAGAAAATTATACACCAGTATTATTATATGAGTACGAGACCGTTAAGAATGCCAAAAAAGCTTAATGAATTACATAAAAGACTAAATGGAGACAACCTGCTCTTCTAGCTTACTAGGGTCCAGTAGAATGTGTCCACTCTCTGCTAGACTACAACATATTGCAACTACAAAAAACAATAACCCTCCATCATTTCATCTTTCCTCATACTGAAGCATTAAGTAAATCCTCAAATAATTATGCTTCATCACAATATGCACATGGAAGATTAATACCAGCAAGGTGCTTCAAAGGAATTCCAGCATCCACAAGGGCAGCACATACTGCATTTATGGCACATGGAAGAAGCTTAAGAAAAGTGCAGTCAAGGAAGTTTCCCGACTGACGAATCAAAGTTGAAGAATGATCTTAACTTCAGTAATATGCAGAATTTAAACATCACACGATAGACGAGATATAGGCAGTCTTTAAAAAGATAGGTCATTTTGCGGAGTTTCTTCAAAATAAATTTTTCGTTGTTACATAATATTCTCCTTATTAGAAGTCACTTCCTGAAAATTTTAACATTCTTGATATTATGAAAGTCAAAATGAGACCATAAAGAGTGTTAGGACTTCTGGTGGGTAGGTATACCCTTCTCTCAAGGGCCTCACAGAATAGGTCACCAAACTATAAAATACCAACTGTCCTAAAAAATGAATGACTCTTGAAAATATAGTCAGCACTCTAATCTAGAAGCAAGATTCTTGGAGCACTACACTGAAAAGTGAATTCTGAAAATCTAGTAGGAACCAAATAAGGGATGATTATAACATAATTACAATTCAAAGTGCAAGATAAATAAATACACAAATATAGAATACCAAGAAGCAGTTAATCCCAGGCCCTATGACAGCAGACTTATTCTAGGTAATCTGGGATAAATTAGCACTGTGCTCATTGCCTCATTCACTTATTTATTTGATGGTTTGATCATTTATTCAAATTGGCGAGAGCTCTTTTCCCATTATCCCTGAGCACTCTCAGATATCAGAGTGTAAATAGTCCAAACTGTAGCAAGAGAAGGAGTTTAATAACTAAGGATACAGCTCCATCATCGTTGACAACCTGCATTAAAATTAACTACTTCAGTTTGATTGGAGCTATCATTATGATCAAACAAATATATATACACTTCGCAAACAAAAAGAAAAGAGCTAACAAAATGACAATGCATAGAAATACCCAAAAGGCCAAACCTACTTTTATGTCAGGAAGTTGCAACAGCACATTGAACTCATAAGCTATCTGATATTACGATTTTCAGATGACACATAACCACTCAACTAAGATGTCAAAACCTCAACACAACTGTCTTAGATGGGCATAAACGTAATGTTCATCAATGCATACCCTGCATTCCAATATCATAGCACACTGATGCGAATAATTTTTAGCCCCCAAATAAAGTGGCTAGAACTTGCACTTCAGCTTTCATACTTAATAGACTAAATGATGAAACAAAGTGAAAAGGCAGAAAAAAATAAACAAAAAATAATATGCATACCGTCTATGTTGCCCAATTGTCTCTAATCCTTCAAAAGTGAAACAGAGGGATTTTAAGAGGTCCTACTGCAGGCCCTCTAAGTGACTGTAACATAACCATTGTCATCTAAGTTACTATGTCTTCATCTAAGTACTCTATCCTCTTTATATGCATTGTACTACGCTCTTTGAATCAGATCACAGCCTAATATGCTTTGAGTTAATTGTATGGTGTCGGTCCCTTGTAAAAAGGGGATATCCTATGCCTGTTTCTCTACAATTATCCTACGGCCTCACTCTTCCTATTTTCCTATTATTGTTCTTCTCTTTAGACAACTGTAACTGCTACAATGAACATCTTTCTACTTTGCTTTCCCCCCTTCTGCCTCGAAATTTCTGATTTACATGGTACATTCTTTATCTTCTTAAGCTTGTTATTGTTCACACAGAACAACAGGCTTCTGTTTTCTTAACTTTGAAAATTTTCAGTGCAATATTGAGCAGTATTTTCATATAAGCCTGCGTAAAAACTATCCAACATTTTCTTGGGAGTACAATGAGTGATGCTGAGAACACTAAAGAAGCTTTGTTCAGTGAATTAGGAAAAGAAGACCATCAGCATGGAAAGTTGCTCCTCTAGCTCTTATATGAGTAGTTTGGAAGGCAAGAAATAGAAAGGCGTTCGAAGGGGTAAAGTTTATTTGGGGAATAGCTTGATGTCTCTAGTTTCCTTTTGGGGCACCCTTGAGTTTCCAGTTTGCATATAGGTGACTTTAGTAGAGACCCACGTCTTCTTGTAAGGGGCTCTACTTTCTGGTATATTGCTTGTATACCGGAATTTCCCCAATAACAACAAAATTATTCACCTTATAAGAAGAGACTGTCCAAAATTTCATTACTGCCCTAGAAAATTTTTTACCTTCTGACTTCCTTCAAGAACTACAATCTTTGTAAGCATGTAAGTGTTGTAAGTCATGGAGTGTTAATTACTTTTCCATTCAAGAACGAATTCAGGTTCTCTATCCAGACTACTGCTACAGTACAAAGCTAACAACTCGCCGCCACCAACATGAAGAGTTAAACCCATATACATAGCAGCAACAACAACAAACAACTCCATCCTTAGCTAGTCGGAGTCGGCTATAAGAATACTCACTATCCATCTTGCTCCATTTGAACCAATTTCATTCTAGTGTTAAATAGTTTAGGTTGCCTTACACTATAAGTTCTTTATATTTTCTACTGACATACAAATTTCTAACAGTTACACAACTGGCAAAAACACGAAGTAATCATCTTAATTGTTGCAGGCAAGGTTAACAAATGCCTATGGAATGAACTTCCTCTTAACTTTTAGATTGTCTCACCTGAATGATAATTGACGTGGTGGTATTTGGATGAACATTCAAAACACAAATGCTTTGCACAGTCCTCTTCAAAATCATCTCATACTCCTTCTCCGCTTTACCTAAACACAAAGTGAACTTTTGAGATTATGAAAGGAGAATCTTCTATTGCGATCATGCCCCATTATTACATCCCAGTCAAATACCAAGGAGGTCTCTAAAACCAATATTACAATCATCAGATATATAATGCAATAAAAGAGATACACACCAAACAATTTGTGAATGATAATATCAAATATCAAATACTGCAATTTGCCTTTTCATCAATTAGTAACAAGAAGTGCATGAAAAAGGCCAATTTAGAAAGTTCAAATAGCAGTAGTGTCAAGCATCTGTAGTTACTTTCGATGTGTGTTTCTCCGCAAGAAGAAACTATTCAGAACATAAACTTTGATCAGATACCAAGCACCTTGGAAATAATGAACTGCATTTTGGGGAACTCACCACTCTGCCCCGTTTTTGGCTTCCAAATTACTTCAAAGCAGGCTTTTTCCGGGTTCTCGTTCTTCTTTGTTCCAGCCTTTGGTCCATAAACAGCGGCAAGAACTTTTGTCTCCCCTATACGAGTATAAACCCATCTCAAGACTTCTATGAAATCCAACTTTAAATGAAAATTAAATAAGGCAATTCCAAGAACACAAGACTATCATTAACCATGAGAGAAGAATAAAGTGATACAAAATCTCATGAAATCAATTTTAAATGAGCAAAATTAGCTAACTCTAAACCATACGAAAAATTATTCAATAGACATCAAGAGAATCTTTTTAACTTCCTTCATCCCACTTAAAGTGTGGTAAATTAACTTCCACCGAACAAAATTGACCACATCCTGATAGTGATATTTCACGTGACGAATAACTTGTTTCAAAGTCGACAATTAATTATTAAAAAGGAGTACTAAATTTTCCACCACAAGTAAACGAAGAGAAATTAGAACTGTACTTCAAAATGTATCAAGAGTTCAAAGGGTAGATATAAAATACCTTGAGACCAACTGGCAGAGCCATGAGCCCGATTGAGAACGTTACGAGTGCAAGCCAACGGTCTCAATTGGTTCGCTGTTCGTCCATCCTTCCTATCTGTTTCCATTGCTCTGTAAGTGCAACAAGTCTCTCTCTTTCTCTCTTAAGGGTTTTAGTTAGGGTTTATGGGGTTGCAAGTTAGGGAGAAGAAGAAGAAGAAAGGAAAAAACTAAAATTACATTGCAGCCCCTGTTATTTTCTTTTTCTTTTAAAACTTTTCGCGCTTTACCAATACATATGTGATAGAACATCTGGTGAAAATAAAATTTAGTAGTTTTTTATTCATGTGATAAAAGTAATAAACTTAGCCATTTGGGCACCAAATATTAGTTCAATATTTAAGATATAAAAGAAATATTGAAACAATGGATTGAAAAATAGTTCAATTCAAATAATTATTTCATTCACAAAACTTCAAATTTAACAAACAAAAAAAAAGTTCCAAATGCAGTTCATACACAAACACAAAGCAATTTCCAATTACTCACTTTCCGCTCCAATTTTAAACACCTTCCCTTTTCAACTTCAAGTAAATATTTTTCAAAAAGAAGTAAGGCCTCATTTGTTTTTATCAAGATTAAGACGTTTGAATCTGAATACACATCTGAATATTAAAATTTAAATATTGAATAATTAAGAGTGTTTGTTTTCTCTACATCTGAATGAGTAAATTTTCTCTTTATTTAAAAATTTAATAGTATACATTCAAATTGAATAGTACTAATTAATTCAATACAATATTAATAAAATATATTTAAGAAAATTATATAGTGATTGGTGGTGATGATAGCCATCAATGGTAGTTATGGTGTCGACATGGTAGTAGCTGGTGGTGGTGTTGGTTGATAATAGTTATTACGAGTAGTATATAGGGGACGATAATAGTAGTTAATGGTAGTATTTGATGGTGGTTGTGGTTGATAATAGTGATGGGTGATATATTATGGTGGTTGATCGCGGTGAGATTGGTGATTGCTGTGATAATGATGGTTGATGGTGATGGTTGTAAATGATGGCTAGTGGAAGTGGCAACTGACATTGATGCTTGGCAGGGTAGTGGTTGTGGCTGAGTATGGTGGTAATGGTAGCCAGTAGTGGGTGATGGTAGTCTATAATGGTAGGGGACATCGATAGCAATGGTGATGGTGAATACTGGTGAAAGTGCAGAAGCAATGGTAAAATATCTTTTTGATAAAATTCTTGAAATAACAACATCTTAATGATATAAAATTTTATTATAGATCTTAATCATTATTCAGACCTATTAACTGGTTGTAACGTTGAAAAAATAAACTGTCTTAATGATTAAGATCTGAATGATTAAGATTCAGACCTCCATTCATTTTAAATTAAAAGCACGAAAACCTTTAGCGAAATATCGTTCGCTTTTTTTACCCTTTAAAAATAAAGTAACATTGGACAAACTTATAATTTAAGTTATTTTTTAATATTTAGTACTTCAAAATCAATTAAAATTTTACTGATCAAAACATTTTTATTTGCACTAGGTAAAAAAGTCCTAAATATTAAAATATTAATATAAAAAGTTTTATTTCCTTGTAGGTGACTTTAATTTTCTGAACATGAAACGCGGTGATGCTTGTCCTAAGTTTTTGTCCACCTTTCTTACTTTGTTATAGCTAATTTAATTATTTTAGACTAAATTAATTAGATTATTAATAAATTTATTCGTTAAAACTTAATACAACTATAGACGATAAATATATAAAATTTACCACATACTAATTATCCATTAGTTGGTTGTTTTCATCCTATGTAGTTAAATTTGTGTCTCATATTCCTATCATGAAAAAATATATACGTAATTATATTTAGAGTTACAGAAGTATATTTATTGAGTTACATATTTCTTCCTTCTATATTAGCTCAAAAACTCTTATAGCATTTTGAAAAAAGAAAAATGCAACACCTTTTTATAGCCTTTTTTCTTAATGTATTGGTGATTGTGATATGGCTATGTAGTGTACCGTAACAATATAAGTATTTTCTAAATTATAGTGAGTTGTAACTTGTGTTAAAAATTATTTGTAATCTATTACCAATTAATACTTAGATGTAAGTAGCCATTATCTTATGAGTAACTTGATCGTATAAAAACTTTAACATATTCAAATTCATGCCTCTAACTCTCTAACCATCTACCAACGAAACTTGAACACTTCTCAACTTAAAAATCTAAAATTAAATAAATAACTATTATCCCCATTTTAAATTAAATATGAAAAATACAAATTTTCTAAAGCTTCAGTTTGATGAGTGTTGTATATTATCTTCATCTTAAATTCGATGAGGAATCATAAATGATTTATTATGTTTTTATCATAGCGATAAAATAGGATCAAAAGATATACTTAATCGACATATACTAAAGTACTGAGTTTTTAATTCCAAAAAAATTTAGGAGAACTCTTTTTAATAAAATAGATTTTCAAAAAGATAGTGTCGCTTGCTCAAAGCAAACTCCTTTAATAGTACTTTTTACTGATTAAAATAGAATAAAGATATAAAAAAAAATATCTTCTCTCGGTTCATTAACCCTATTTGTGTCTTTAGGATGAACTTAAAAATAACTATCCAAAACATATTTTTAAAAAAATTCTTATATCTTCAAGGCTTGCGTAATCTTGCTAAAAATAGAAAGAAAGTGATAAAATTATGATACTAGAATAAATTTTATGTTGAAGGACTTTTATAGGACGACTTCTTTCTGTATTGTATTAACTATATAGAATTAATATTTATTTTTTTTGAGAACACATATATATATATATATATATATATATATATATATTTTAATTTTATACCCCAAACACAATTTCTTATATACTAAAGTAACATTTATGAGATATTTTTTAAAATTACAGCGCGCACACTCGTAATGTGCGCGTACCCAAATGAGGTCTAAATGTTGTCCACTGCCAAGCTACAATACTTTTTTTTTCCGCTAAGCTCCACTTACGAATACTGATCTGACCATCAGTTTTTGTAAAATTCGAAACTTAAATACTTAAGATATTTGGAAAAATTTTAAAAAACTTATTTTAGGAATATTTCATGTATAAATACTTATGTCAAACACAATTTCATTGTTTCGTGTATATCTATTGCTTGAGAATCAAATAAAATTACTATCAATTTGCGTTTGAGAGAATAAAAGTAAAATTACTGTCAGTTAGTTTGTGAGAAAAATTCATAGGGTGAACATGGTAATTAAACACTTATTCGCATTCAGATTTTAAACTAAGCCAGTAAATGTAAGATATTTATTTTGTCATCGTATATTTATCCATTCCATTTCCAACCGTATGAGAGACAAAAGAAATATGAAAATTCAAAGTTTAAATCAGAGGATATCGTTCAAACATAATAAACTTCGATATAAAAAAACGGAAAAGGGCCTGATATGTCCCTCTACTATGGTATATTGTTCAATATCGTCCCCCATTATACTTTCGTCCCTAAAACCCCTTACCGTCCAACAAAGTAGTATATTTGTCCCTCATTTTAACGGCTGGGACACGTGGCACTCTCTGAAAGACCAAGACACTCCACTTCACTAAATAAACCCAACCCGCCCTAATTTTCTTGCCCCGCCCGACTAAATAAACCCGACCAACTAACTTATATACTAAAATCATCGTAAATAACATATAAACAAAGATCAAAATTGAGAAAAGGAAAAAAGAACAGGATGGGATCCATCTAGGGTTTCCGGCAGTGACAAACTTTCGGATCTAAGACTCGAGATATTCAAAAAGCTGAGTTATTCCTTCAAAAATTTGATGATTCAGCTAAGTCAAGTGGTGTTTCTTCAAAAATTTCAGCTGGTCGGAAACTGTTTTACAATGTCGGAAAATAGCTGTTCGTCGAAGAGGATCTGCCGTTGTGGGGAAGTTGCTAATCACTTTACTTCAAAAACTCTATTAAACCCCGGTAGAAGATTTTACAAATGTCCTAAACCTGAGGTACTTTTTATTTCTCTATTTCGATTTCTGTTAAAATTCCCAACTTTATAGTATTCAATCGTTGAAATTTATTTTGTTTTGGTTGGTGTAGAATGAAGGTTGTGGGTTTTGGGAATGGCATGATGAAGAGCTTCCTGATGCTGCGTTAATTACAATTAACAATATAAGATTAGAAGCTGCAAATCGCAAGATTAAGATGTTGAATGTTTCTTTGGAAGCTCTTAAGGTTGAAAGAGACGGGCTGACTGAAAAGATTAAACTCACAGAGGCTATGAAGAATTTTGAAGTTAAAAGAAAAATGGATTTGGAAGCAAAAGTGGTGAAGTTGAAGAAGATCATCACAATTTTATGCTCGCTAATAATTGGATTTGCATTCTCCTCTATAATGAAGTGAAATTATGTTGAAATTTTTTTGTAGAAGGGAATGTTGTATCTACAGTTTGCATGAATATTGGTAGTTAGACTTAGATGTTTAATGGTTGAATTTTTATTGTAATGACATTGTTAAGTTAATGATTATTGGCAATTTGTTCCTTATGATTCTGGCAATTTGTTTCTAGTGACATTGTTAACCAAATGCTAACAAACAGCCATCCCAATTCGAACAGAAGACAGAGGTGGTCTTCAAGCATATTTCTGGTCTGCTCAAAATGAGCTCATTCAAGCAGACACAACAACAGTCACAAAATCTGCTTCAGGACATCGATTAATTCACTAAAATCGGCAACAAAAAACTGGGCAACACGAAATCGGGCAATAGAAAAGAACAGTAAATGAACAACTACATAATTCAGCAAGTCATAAGTTTGACAATTACATCAAATTGGAGAAGTGGATGCCACTATTATAACTTCAAAAACTCACTCAACCTTAGTCATAACAAGGCATCCAACTCCAAATGCTAACACTAGAAAATCAAAAATAAACCAAATATTTCAGTTTCACTTTAGCACATGTAAGATGCTACCAACTAACAAAACAAGTCCTAATCAGATTATCAAGGCCCCTTTCTTGTCTTCAACTTTCCAATTCTTTGTCTTATTTGTATCTCCAATTGATTCCCTGTGATTGCTGCCTTTCCCTTTCATGTCAAGTTTACTGGGGAATATGGAAGATCAACAGGTTTACTTATACCTGTGTTGTCTCTTGTAAACTTGATTGACCTTGTCCCAGTGTTCATACCAACCTGCTGCCTTTCCATAAGTCTAGTTTGTGATTCTGATATAATACTAGGCCTTATTGGAGGTTCAGGACCATCATCAACATCAGAAAAATGATCTAGAGTTGGAGTAAGCATAAAGATAAATGATTGACTGCTGCCAATGCCTTGACTTGTTTGAGACACTTGGGGTGCTGATAAACTGATATCTTCACTTTCTACTTGTGACTCCAACACCTCATCATCATCAGTGTCTTGATCAAGCAAAGTCCTTTGTCTTTTGGCTGGCTTCTTAGCCTAGATGTCTGCCCATCATTTGATAGCTGCTTCTTCTTTGTCATTTTCTGCCCAGTCAATGGGTGTTTAATGAAAAAACGAAATAGTTAATAAAAAAATTAAGTATAATAACATGTTCATAAATAACAATGTCACGCCCAAACTGGAGGGCCATGACTGGCACCCGGGCCATACTTGCCGAGCACTAACGCATATTTTATCTAACTTTTCTTATTATCTATAAGGGCCGATGAGATCAGTATAAATGCTAGACATGAATCCTAAACAACCAACAATGACAGATAATGGCATGAATATATATATATATATATATCAAGGGCCGACAAGGCTGTCATGAGGCTACGTATAAGGTACGAGCTGACAAGCTGCCATGAGAGACTATACAACAAAAATTAGTCAACAAGGCAATCCAAACTATACATGAGTCGACACCTGTCTATGAGCCTCTAAGGAACATAAGTGCTGAAACATTGCCGGAACAGGGCCCTGACATATCCATAACGTCTATAACAAAAATTCATACCAAGACCACGGCAAGTTCGGAGAAGGGATCTCGCCAATAACCGCTGAACTGGTCAGCCTACTATGGTGGGAGAGCTTCGCCTACCTGTCTATCAGGACCTGCAACACGACATGCAGCATCCACAAATAAAAGGACGTCAGTACGAATAAAGTACTGAGTATGTACGGCAGGAAAGCATAAGTAAGAACAATAATGTAAACAATAATGTAAATAAGAGAAGTAACATCAACATCAATCGTTCCATAAGAAGGGAAACAATGTAAGTACTGCTAGCCTCTAAGAGTGGAGTATCTTTAGAAGCTCGTTCATTACATTACGCACAATCGAAGTCGTGCAAAAGAAGGAAAGGGATGGCCTCACATACCTTGTATATACTGCCCAATCTCAAGCTATGAAAATGCCACAACTCCTTAGTCTACAATAAGAGATATGACACTATCGTTATCGTTTAAGCGTCGTAACTATCATGTATCAACCGTAACCTATTTTACGATGAAACGGACAGCACCTCCCCTATTTATATGACTTTCCACAAGTTAACACAATAACCAAACAACCCAAACAACATCAATAATAATCATATTGGCCCAAAACAGTCCACCAACCAATAACATTACTAGCAAGCCTTTTGAGATATATCTCACAAGTTCTAGCTTCAACGACTTAGCCGTAACTTGGATAATCTTAAATAAATGTAGGATAAAAGGTTACTTACCTTTAAACAGAAAGAACAACTCCAATTTGACTTTAATTGACCACGAAATATCCCTCTAATGCTGCCACAAGAACAAGGAAGCGAAGCTAGCAATCAATTAGGGTTTTTCGGCACTAGAATCACTTTAGAAGACTTGAAATCACCTAGGGTTGATATTAAAACTTGAGGAAGTATTTTATAGAACAAAAACACCTTAAAAAAACCTCCCACACGAGCTGGAACAACACAAAAATCAGCAACAACAAGAAGAACAAGAAACTTACTAGCACCATGGGATTCTCAATACTTGATTTGTGTTGTTTGCCATTTGTTTTAGTCGTGGATCATGAGAGAACCTTGAGGGGTGTGCTTAGGGTTCTAAGGTCTACATATACTAAAAAATAATGACTTGAAACGGGTTGAGGCGTGTTATATACATCTATATGTCTTAACCGCCTATGTGGGCCCCATAGAGAGCTCCTTGGCGCAGTCTCGCGAAATCGCGAATATCTCTCAACTCGGAGATTATATCGACAAACATTTTAATGCGTTAGAAACTAGAAGCATAGACCTTGAATTTGGTGGGTATATCACCTCGTAATTCCAAGTAAAGTGGGAGAAAATATTAGTGACATTTGACCTAAAGTATAAGTAATATTATGAACATAAGTTGCGAAAACTTTTGTCGACTTTTGTTTCATAACTCGTTTGACTTCAAGACTTATGAAACGGATATTATATGATTCAAATACCTTAAAGCACGACCTCTTGGTAATATTAATCACCTCTAGATTTACCCGAAAATAAGAGTTACAACATCCTTGATTCGTTTAACTTCTAGTACTTGTTAACCACTCTTATA
Organism: Nicotiana obtusifolia; assembly: GCA_002018475.1. Classification (NCBI taxonomy): domain Eukaryota; kingdom Viridiplantae; phylum Streptophyta; class Magnoliopsida; order Solanales; family Solanaceae; genus Nicotiana; species Nicotiana obtusifolia. The sequence continues at coordinate 171,241 of MCJB01000525.1, read as the reverse complement.
TACCCTTGTATCATTTAAGACCAATAGGACGAAATTCTTATCACCTCAAAGATAATCTCTTCTCGGACCTACGTAGACTAACTTACGGCATAATCTAACATATGCAAATATGGGTTGTAACACCCTCCCCCCCTTAGGAACATTCGTCCTCGAATTTAAGGGTTTACCGGGAGTCTAACTCATCGTGGATTTCTGACGGAAATTTCCGGCTGAGTTTCCTCTATAAAATGGACACTAGCCAAACTTGCAAGCAGTTAAACCCAACCTATGGCCTTACAAGGCTATACAAAAGCATTACAGATATGTACATTATCTGCATATCACCATTTTGTATTAAGAACGAGTATTCTCAAGTTATTGCTTACCTCATAGAGACGTTTCTCCTTCTAATGCGTCCTGCGTTCCCCCGGCATCCTCGTTATCTTCTTTCTGGAACAGGTAAGGGTATTTAGACTTCATCTCATCTTCTGCTTCCCATGTTATTTCTTTCGTATTATTGTTCCTCCACAATACTTTAACGGAAGCTACATCCTTTGTTCTCAGCTTGCGGACTTGTCGATCTAATATAGCCACTGGCATTTCTTCATATGATAGATCCTTTGTAACTTGTACATCTTTGATATGGACGACCCGAGAAGGGTCTCCAATACATTTCCTCAACATAGATACATGGAATACAGGGTGGACAAATTTCAATTCGGATGGCAAAACTCATAATAACCTGTCCAATTCGTTGAAGAATTTTGTACGGCCCGATATATCGCGGATTCAATTTACCCTTCTTCCCAAAACGCATAACACCCTTTCATCGGCGAGATCTTCAGGAAAACCCAATCACCAACCTCAAATTCCAGGTCACGACATCGAACATACGAATAAGAGTTGCCTGCTTTGTGCCGCCTTTAGTCGCTCTTGTATCACTTTCACCTTCTCAATGGCTTGGTGAATCAAATTTGGCCCATATAATTTTGTCTCACCGACTTCAAACCATTCAACTGGTGATCTACATCTTCTCCCATACAGTGCCTCATACGGAGCCATTTTAATACTGGAATGGTAGCTATTATTGTAGGCGGATTCTATGAGTGCCAGATGGTCATCCCAGTTCCCCTTGAAATCTAGAACATATGCTCGTAGCATATCTTCGAGTGTCTAAATGGTACGTTCAGCATGTCCGTCAGTCTGCGGATAGATGTCGTGCTGAGATTCACTTATGTGCCTAAACCTTTCTGAAAAGACCTCCAAAAGTTAGCCGTAAATTGAGCTCCTCGGTCTGATCTAATAGATAATGGCACACCATGAAGCCTAACAATCTCCTTGACATACAACTTTGCATAATCTTCAGCTGTGTAAGTTGTCTTAACTGGTAGAAAATGGGCACATTTTGTAAGTCGGTCAACTATCACCCAGATGGAGTCAAATTTATGATAAGAGCAAGGTAACCCAACAATGAAGTCCATATTAATCACCTCCCATTTCCAGGTCGAAATTTCTATCAATCCTACGGGTTTCTGATGCTCAATCTTTACTTGTTGATAATTAGGGCACCTGGCTACAAATTCTGCAATAGACTTCTTCATGTTATCCCATTAATACTGCTCCTTAATGTCATGATACTTCTTTGTCGAACCAGGATGGATGGAATATCGAGACTGATGAATCTCAATCATAATTTTCTCTCGCAACCCTGGTACATTAGGCACACATAATCGGCCCTGGTATCTTAGCGTCCCATCCCCTCCAATCTCGAAAGCTGAAATTTTACCCTGCTGAATGCTCTCTCTTAATCGTACCAAGGTAGGATCTTCATATTGCCGTGCTTTTACCTCGGTTACCAAAGATGATTCTGACGTATTTTGTATAGTAACACCTCCGTCATCAGAGTCTAACAATCTGATTCTCATATTGGCTAGCTGATGAAGCTCTTTAGTCAACCCCTGTCTACTTGCCTCAATGTGTACTAGGCTACTCATTGACTTATGACTGAGAGCGTCTGCCACAACATTGGCTTTACCGGGATGGTACAATATCTCGAAATCGTAATCTTTCAGTAATTCAAGCCACCTACGCTGCCTCAAATTCAACTCCTTCTGCTTGAAGATGTATTGTAAACTTTTGTGATCTGTGGAGATGTCAACATGGACACCGTATAAGTAGTGCCGCCAAATATTCAAAGCATATATTACTGCAGCCAATTCCAAATCATGAGTCGGGTAATTATTTTCATGCTTCTTTAATTGTCTTGATGCATAAGCACTCACCTTCCCACGTTGCATCAATATGCACCCCAAACCTATATTTGAGGCATCCCAATATACCATATAACCTTCTATTCCTTCTGGGAGAGTGAGCACTGGTGCGGAGGTCAACCGATTCTTTAGCTCCTAGAAACTACGTTCACAAGCGTCAAATCATTAGAACTTGGTAGCTTTCTGCGTTAGCTTAGTCAATGGTGCTGATATAGAGGAAAACCCTTCTACAAACCTCCTATAATATCCTGCTAGCCCTAGAAAACTGCGGACTTCTGACGGTGTTATAGGTCTTGGTCAATTTTTCACTGCATCGATCTTTTGAATATCCACACTAATACCCTCATCAGATATCACATGGCCAAGGAATGCTACTGAGTTTAGCCAGAATTCACATTTGGAGAGCTTAGCATACAACTTACAATTCCAAAGGGCCTGTAATACTATCCGCAAGTGGCCCATATGTTCTGTCTCTGAACGAGAATACACCAGAATGCCAGCAATGAATACAATCACGAACACATCGAGATAGGGCCTGAATACACTATTCATGAGATCTATAAAAGCTGTTGGGGCATTTGTTAGTCCGAACGACATTACCAAGAACTCAAAATGTCCAAATCTTTCCGAAAGGCTATTTTTGGGATATCCTTCTCCTTGACCCTCACCTGATGATACCCTGAACGTAAGTCAATCTTCGAGAAATACTTGGCACCCTGGAGTTGGTCAAATAGGTCGAAGTAGATATTTGTTCTTTATAGTAAACTTATTCAACTGTCGATAATCGATACACATCCTTAATGACCCGTCTTTCTTTCGCACAAATAAGACTGGCGCACCCCAAAGTGAAGTGCTAGGCCTAATGAAGCCCTTATCCAGCAAGTCCTTCAACTGCACCTTCAACTCTCGCAACTCTGCCGGAGCCATCCGGTATGGAGGGATAGAGATCGGTTGAGTGTCAGTAAACACATCAATGCTAAACTCAATCTCCCTTTCAGGAGGAAGACCTGGGAGTTCATCTGGAAAAACATCTGGAAATTCATTGACCATGGGGATTGATTGTAGAATAGGCGGCTTCGCCTCCGCATCCCTAATGCGAACGAGATGATAAATGTAACCCTTTGAGATCATCTTTCTTGCCTTAAGATAGGAGATAAACATACCTTTCGGCGTAGCGTGTTCCCCTTCCATTCGATGACGGGTTCACCAGGAAACTGAAACCTAACCATCTTCGTACGACAATCAACATTTGCATAGCATGAGGCCAACCAGTCCATTCCCATGATCACATCGAAATCAACCATTTCTAACTCAAATAAATTCGCCGAGGTTTGACGACTACAAATCATCACTGTACAACCTCTATATACCCTTCTAGAAATCACTGATTCTCCTATCGGAGTAGGGTTGTATTGTGGTCCGGGCCCGGGCCTAAATGGGCCAAACGGACCTAGGCTGAGGCGGGCCTGAGTCAAACGGTCCCGGGCCTAACGGGCCAAATGAGTGGAACCGGCCCACTGTGGTCTTAAGCCCACATGGTCTCAGGCTAAATGGGCGGGCCCGCGGGCCTAACGGGCCTAAACGGGCTTTTTCGTTCCGTACTATTTTTATTTTTATTTTTTTATCTAGAAAAATTTCTTGTAAACTATATATGTATATACTAATATAAATTGCTTATATATATATATATATATATATAGTATATATAGTATGTATATATAATTATATATTGCCTTATATAATATATAGCTTATATATACTATATATATATATATAGTTTATATGTATTAGATATAATATCAACTCATAATTCATTCTGTACTTATAAGCAGTTGAGGCATATGATGCCGTATCGAAGTATCTGACCATTATTTGCCAAGGATTATCCTTCCATTTAAGGTCAGATTGTTCCAAAAGAATTATTAATTCTTTTTGTGAGCTTTGGCTATAAACCTCATTTCCTTCGTGGCCTTCTTCTGTTAAGGCCGCTGAGTATGAAGGTGGGTTATTACCCTCCTTTTTGGACTTTATAAATTCCATAAATTCCTTATACATGGGGTGGTTAGTATTAACCCCTGAACTTTCTGCGATATTAGCATTTATCAATTTTTGGTTGCCCATTTGGGCGAGGATATTATCTCTGCCTCTTCCAGTTCCTCTTCCCCTTCCTCGAGGGGGCACATATTTTGGTCTCATCTGCAAAATGAAACGGAAGAAATTATGAATTCAAATATTCTCTAGTAAGAAAATTAGGGAGATTATTATCACTTCCCTTTTTATAAATGATTTCAAAATCAAATGGAGCTAATAATGCTTGCCATCTTGCAAACATTTATTTTGAAATATCATGCTTAAAATCTTTATTAAAGATAAATTTAGCTGTCTGACAATCAGTTTTTATTATAAACTTTTGATTATATAAATCAGTCTGGAACTTTAATACACATTTTACTATAGCTAAAATTTCTTTAGCTACAGTCGCATAATTTTTCTGAGAATTATTCCATTTCCCAGAATAAAATTGGACCAGATATTCCTGCTTATTAGTAGGACATATCTGCTTTAGTATTCCACCATAGCCTATATCAGAAGCGCCAGTTTCAACCATTTTATCCCAATTAGGATTAGCAAGTGTTAAACAAGGAAGGTTATTAACCTTCTGCTTAATAATTTTAACAGCATCAGTATGACTATTAGTCCAAGGTTTGGATTCTTTTTGAGCCTATCATAAAGAATAGCAGTATCCTTGGCTAAATCCTTTATAAAGGAGAAATATAATTAAGACTACCCAAAAATCTCTGCAATTGAGTTTTGTTAGTTATAACATCAGGGAATTTAGAAGCAAATTCAATGCTTCGATTAATAGGAATTATCTTCTCTTTTTCAATATTATGACCTAAAAATCTAATATTAGTCTGAAAAAGATTCATCTTTGGTTTAGAAATAACCAAATCATTTTGTATAATAACTTTTTAAAATATTTCTGGGTGCCGAAAATGACTTTAAATATTTTTTGAAAATACCAGAATATCATCTATATAAACTATTATGAAATTAGTATAAGAAATAAGATATCATCCATAATCTTCTGAAATTCCGAAGAAGCATTCTTCAAACCAAAAGGCATAACATTCCACTCATGTTGACCCATTGGGACATTAAAAGCAGTTTTATATCTATCTGATTCATCTATTTGAATCTGCCAATAGCCTGATTTTAAATTAAACTTTGAGAATATAATCGCATCATGTAATCTATCCAATAAATCCTTTTTATTAGGGATAAGATATGATATCTTATTCATTTTAGCGCCTTATTAAGGGGCTTATAGTTTATAACAAGTCTAGGAACACCACGTTCCTGTTCTGCATGTTTATTAACATAGAAAGCAGTACAAGACCATTTGGACTTTGAAGACTTTATTAAACCTTTCTCTATTAGAGAATCCATTTCTTTTTTGCATAATTCTAATATTCGGAATTTATTTGGCATGGCCTAGCTTTAGTTGGGATATTACCCTCTGAAAAGCTTTCTTCATAAGGAAGACTTACTATATGACGTTTCCTGTTCTAAAATTGATTTGGATGATCACCACATATCTGTAAAGAAAACTGATTCTTTATTGAATCAATTTTTTCTATTAGTCTTGGAGCTTTCAAATCTTGTTCTATAGTAAGACTGCAAATTTCATTTTTCAGAAAATCAATCTGTTTATTTTTTGCGGTAATGTTATTAGAAATAATTTCATTCAAAATTTTTTGAATTGGTTGAGTTATAAACTCAAAAGTAATAGGTTTACTTTTATAAGTACCTGTAAAGCTATGAGCATCCCAGTTAGTAAAAGGCATAATATTATGAAAAAATAGCACACCTAATATTATATCCTGATGAATGTCTTTTATTAGAACAAAATTTTCAGGAATGCAAATATTATTTTTACAAATAAATGCTTTAGGTAATTTATAGGTAATACCCACGTGCTGACCACTAGCATTTTTTAACCTATGTGTAGTTTTATGAAAATATCTAGAAGGTATTATTCCTTCTTTTATACAATTTAAATCTGCACCGCTATCAAATAATGCAACATACTCTTTTTTGAAATTATAATCAATCAAAAGAGTTACCTTTAGTAGAAACTTTTGTGTAGTAAAGAACTATAATTTCTGCAAAAATTCATTGTCATGAAGATTAACAGTTCCTAAAAAGTCATCTCTTACTTTTATATTAGAAGTACTGGAACCTAATTCTAATTCAGTAATGTCAGTACTGAATTCTAAATTTGGGGTAATCTGAGGATTTTCTAACTTAATAATCCTCTTATCTAAGGCTATAATAGAAGCCTTTAGATTCGAGACTTCATTCTTAAGATTATTAATCTCCTCCTTCAAGTCTTGAACAGTGGTTGGCCTATCAATGGCCTGGGATTTTTCTTTTAAAATCTTCTTAATATCAGAAATTGTATAGGGACCCTTTTGAGAAGGAATTTCTTCAACTACAGAATCCTTAGGACTATTATCCTTGATGGGATCTATTCTATCTATAATCTGGGATCTTAACTCAGGATCCTTAATGACTCTAAGGAGTTCTAATAAACTGTCATTGGTAAGAACGTTAATATATAGATCCTTAAGCTGCGAATAAATATTATAAAATTCATCCTCTGTGCTGTTATTACAACACTGGCCTTGTTTATAAGGTTCACATTCTGTTTCTGACGAAGAATAATATTCTTCATTCTGTAACACCTTCAAATCTTCATCGGTTGAAGATTCTATGTCACTGCAATCTGGGGATGAATTTAATAGGATCTTATATAACGAATCCTTAATGTTATAATCTAAATCAAGGTTTTTGATCTTATCCTTAACCTTGCAATCTTTAGCTTAATGGCCTACTTTACCACACTTATAACAGGCATTGGGCTTAACGGATTTAATAAAATCCTTCTTCCTCTTATAACTAGACCTTCTCTTCTCGGTCTTTTCCCTTCTCTTTTTAGGATTCATTCTCTTTTTTCTTTTGTACCTATAAGGTTCTTTCTGGTCCTTCTTCTTTCTATGAGGTTTCTTAATTTTGGGGATATCTATGGCAAAGTGCTCGCAGGATTCTCCTAATTGTTGTCTCTCATTTAGACGGTGTTTCTTAATTTCTTGGTTTAGCTTGATCTCATTACAAAGAGCTAAATCTTCCTGAGTGCATACACTAATTAACTTACCATAAGTATAACTATTATAATCTATACTCATAGCAGTACCTCTAAGGGTTTTTCTAATTCTTTCAGCAAATAAAGTGAGAAGCCCATCTATAAACTTAGACTTCCAGTGAGTACTATTACACTGGGGTAATTCCATAACTCTGGATAGAAATACATCCTTATACTATCTAAACTCTGTAAGTGTATGACACCTAAGATTTTGAAGCATTGTTCTAATGGTCTCACTGTTATCTGACCATCAACCTGAAAAATGTTCTATAATGTTGAGAACTAAAGAATAGACTATGTTTTGAACATTCTGTCCATTTTCTATCTTAACAGTTCCCAAGATATCTGCTCTTTGACTATTAGTCAAATAATTAACCCACCAGCCTTTTAGTTGGCCAGTAAACCCAGCAATAATCATATCAGCAATAGTTTTCTCAGAATTATTATTAACCTTACAAATAGTACTATACATAAGCATTCTGTGTACTTGAATATAAATCTGTCTATATGTGAAATCATCTATGTTCCATTCATAGATTTCCTTACCACTATAACTTTGTGAGAAGTAATTGGGCTCAGGTTCTTCTAGTAAAACATCCTGAGGGGTCGGTCTATGATAGTAGTACATCCTTTGTACTGGTTTTTTAGCAAACTTCTCTGAAATTTTATTAATCTCATCAGAAAGTTTTTCCTTCTTTCTTCGCTAGATAAATTTTCTAAATTTAAAGGACTAATCCTAAATCCTTCAAATTTCTTATTAAGAAGTTTCTCCAAGTCATCGCGACTTTTTAATTTAAAGTCTTTGACTTCTGGAGGGGGTTGGAATTGGCAGTCGCTATTTGCTCCTTACCTTTTATAGTATCCTTGGTGCTAATTTTTTGGATTTCTGCTATAAGCTTGTCCAATCTATCACTGATAGAAGCTACCTGTTCACCCAGAATACTAACATAGATGTTAGTATAATTACTCTGAGTCAACATCGTATTTAAATTTCTAGCAGTAATAGTACCAGTATTATCATCAAGCAATTTAGAAAATGCAGTATAACATATAACCTTATCCTTTTCTCCCATTTGGAAAGATGTTTGGGGCGGGAAAACAGATTTAGTAACTTCCCTACTACTAAGCTTATAATCTCTTTCTAACATGAAAATATAACCACAAACATATTTAGACATAAACCATGGTACAAAAGCTATAATCTTGTTATGTCTACTTGTCATTATAAAAATCTTGGAAAAACTTTATTAGTTTTTCATTGAAGTTATCAAAAAACCAGTTTTTAAAAAGTTTCCATCTGGGTTTTTTAAATTCTGCAGAAATTAATTTTCTTGTTGGTGATCCCGGACTAAAATCTATTTGATGGCTACTATCCATGTAAACCATTTGAAAAATCCATTTCCGATTCGGTTGGGTCTGGTATAGCACTAGCAATATTATCCGTGCTAATTTTTATAACATCAATCCTATCATTCTCTCTGATCTGTGATGTAGATGCCCTTGAAGGAAAATCTACCTTATAATCAACAGGAGAGATGTATGAGGAGTTGGATCTAGTTAATCTAGATGAATAACTTATATTATCAATTTGATCTGGTTCATTGAACCTGATCTTAACAGTTCCATCAGAAGCTTGTTCGACTTCTGTGATTTCACTGTTAATATTATTTCGAGGAGCTATTGCTTCCTCAATGACCCATTCTTTGGGAAAATCTATTTCATCCCACTTAATAGTTCTTCTTGTAATAACTTTAGATTTACCAAAATTAGTTTCTATCAAAATAGTTTCATTTTTGAAATCCATGATTTTGCACATAGGATTCAAAGTATATAAAGGCTTATAATAAATCCTATAACAGATACATATTATTTCTGTTCCTAGCATATAATGATATCCATGAAGTTTGATACTCAATATCAGAGCATTCAAAGGGTTTTCATCACTCAAAGAAACTTGCAAATTAGGATAAGCATTAAAATATACAAGGTCATAAGCCAAACTGGTTTATACTGTCCCTATTAGGGATTTTTTCCAGTTTTGATTTCTGCCATCTCTGAGAGCTACTATGAAGCTTTCAGGTAAGCCTCTTAATGTAAGTGGCTTAAAGGCAACTTGTATTAAACCAGTATGCAAAAATCTATGAGATTCTCTATAAGGGGCTAAATCATTTTCAGATAATAATCTAAAAGTAGCATGATCATTGTCTACTGTAATAGTCTCTTCAGTAGTTTTAACTACTTGTTTTAAACCTAATTTTTCAAAAGTACCTAACTGGTATATAACCTTAGGTTGAATTTTAGGAATTGTCCATTTATTAAGAAGGTCTAATTGTTGAGGCATATCATATTCTTCCTTCATACTGTTTTTAATAGTATATATTGCCTTATATATATCTAATACATATAGACTATATAATATATGTATTAGATATATATATATGTATTATATATATATATATAGTGCCTTATATATATATGTATATGTATATATATATATAATATATATATATATATATATATATATATATATATATATATATATATATAGTGTTTATATGTATTAGATACATAATATATATACTATATCAAATTTAAACACAAAATAAATTGCAAAGAAATATTCAAGGGAATGTCTTATAATTTTTATTATTACGACATTAACAAAAAATGGCAATATCTTTCTTAGTCTTCCTCCCCCAGTGGAATGAGCACAACAAGGTACTAATACCATCATTAAAAGGAAAAAAAACTAATGGTGTAACATATGATAATGTAGATCCCGGATCAATCAACGCATTTACATCATAAGAAAACACCGACTATATACCTGTAACAACATCAGGAGATGACTCGAGATCCTGTCGACCTACTAGAGCATATGTTCGATTTTGGGCACCACTCGAACTCGGCACTGCACCTCTACTTCTACCACGACCTGTCGACTGCTGAAAACCCCGTGCTAGAGGTCGAATTGATGAGGAAGAACCAGACACAGATCTAGTCGGCTGAGCCATACCACTATCTCGTCTGTTAGGACAATCCCGCATTATATGGCCAGGCTGTCTGCAAGAATAGCATGCATCGGAACCTCGACGGCACAGTCAAAAGTGGGCCTTGCCGCACTGATCACAACGAGGTATTGGGGGTCTCGTCTGACTAGTATCCCTATGATATTATGAGCCTGATGCCCGCGAACTCTGACCTAAACCAGAATAGGTAAATTGATCATACTGAGGCCTCTGAAACTGTGGCGGAGCACTAGCTACAGATGGCACCAACCTCTTTGAAGACTGGGGCCTGATACTACCTTTGAAGTCACCATAATACCCTGCAAATCTCACCCTCTTATACTGCCCCTAGCCTGCTCTCTGTCTGCCCTTGGCTGGCGCTTACGATCCTCTAGTGTCTGGGCATAAGCCTGAATACGGAAAACATCCATGCCCTCTACCAAGGAGGCTATCGTGCACTCATTTATCAGAATGTGGTCCCAACCTGTTCACGAATAGGTGCACCCTATCGCTCATCTCGGCCACTATATCGGGAGCATACCTTGCTAAAAAATCAAACTGCATACTATACTCTCGCACACTCATATTACCCTGTCGAAGGTTCAAGAACTTATTAGCTCTAGCTCGTCGTATCTCAACTGGCAAGTAATGTCGAAGAAAGGCCTCAGAAAATTCCTTCCACACAGGTGGGGGAGCGTTCGGACATCTCTCCCAACTATCATACCAGAAAACTGCTAAATCCCGTAACCGATAAGAAGCCAACTCTACTGCCTCCGTATCACTATCATGCATAACCCGCAGTGTACGATGAACCTGATCAATAAAAGTCTGCGGGTCCTCATTGGGGTCTGATCCGGTAAACACTGGAGGATCTAGATTATTAAAATCATGAACTCTCACACTAACCGGTTTATCACAACACCGGTATTTTTCCTCTGAGCCTGAGCAGCTGCCAAGCTAGTCAACAACTGTACCGCACTCCGCATATCCTGGTCTACAGTGCCAGACGAAGGAACTAGAGGTGCTGGTGCCTCCTAATAGTTTGGATTACTTTGAGGCTCACTTTGGCCTACTCTGGCTGGAGGCACCTGACTAGTACCATCTCCCGCAGCTATATCAAGCCATCTACTAATCGTTTGCTTCCTAGTCGAAGGCATCACTGAAAAGAACATGGTGAATATTAGAGACGAATACTTATGACTCAGCTCTACGCACGATCTAGATACAAGAAAAAGATAACAACCCTAAATGTCATGCAGCCTCCTGATTATAAATGTGGCGCGCTACACATATATAACCAAGACTCTACTAGACACGGCTCATAGACAACCCCTAGGACAAACCTGCTCTGATACCAAGTTTGTCACGACCCAAACTGGAGGGCCATGACTGGCTCCCGGGCCATACTTGCTGAGCACCAACGCACATTTTATCTAACTTTTCTTATTATCTATAAGAGCCAATGAGATCAGTATAAATGGCAGACATGAATCCTAAAAAACCAACAATGAAAGATAATGGCATGAACACATATATCATGGGCCAACAAGGATGTCATGAGGCTACGTATAAGGTACGAGCTGACAAGCTGCCATGAGAGACTATACAACAAAAATTAGTCGACAAGGCAATCCAAACTATACATGAGTCGACACCTGTCTATGAGCCTCTAAAGGAACATAAGTGCTAAAACATTGCCGGAACAGGGCCCTGACATACCCATAATGTCTATAAAAAAAATGCATACCAAGACCACGGCAAGTCCGGAGAAGGGATCTCACCAATAACCGCTGAACTGGGCAGCCTACTATGGTGGGGGAGCTTCGCCTACCTGTTTATCAGGACCTGCAACACGACATGCAGCGTCCACAAATAAAAGGACGTCAGTACGAATAAAGTACTGAGTATGTACGGCAGGAAAGCATAAGTAAGAACAATAATGTAAATAGGAATAGAGAATATATAACCTGTAACATCTAGGTGTCTCTGAGGGCTACTGACATGAATGCATGATATATATATACATACATACATAAACTTTTAAAACATACACCTCTATGGGCATCATTATCATCATATCGTACCCGGCCATCAAAAGGCTCGGTAGAATCGTACCCGGCCACGTGAAGCTCGATAAAACCCAACTGATCAGTGGTTGCACAATAGGTGCCGTACCCGGCCAACTATAGCGCGGCTCGGAGAGTAAAGTAGATACATATATATGATTTGTGCTGGACTCATGAGAATCACATTTTGAACTTTTCGGAGTGACGTAAGGTTGGTATCCTCCGTGCACGTTATTAGGACTAAATCCTCATCAAGAATCTTATAAGAATCAGTAAGTACCAAAAATATTGATAACATAAGAATAAGAGAAGTAACATCAACATCAATCGTTCCATAAGAAGGGAAACAATGTAAGTACTGCTAGCCTCTAAGAGTGGAGTATCTTTGGAAGCTCGTTCATTACATTACGCACAATCGAAGTCGTGCAAAAGAAGGAAAGGGTTATATACTGCCCAATCTCAAGCTATGAAAATGCCACAACTCCTTAGTCTACAATAAGAGAAATGATACTATCGTTATCGTTGTAACTATCATGTATCAACCGTAACCTATTTTACGATGAAATGGACAGCACCTCCCCTATTTATATGAATTCCCACAAGTTAACACAATCACCAAACAGCCCAAACAACATCAATAACAATCATATTGGCCCAAAACAGTCCACCAACCAACAACATTACTAGCAAGCCTTTCGACATATATCACAAGTTCTAGCTTCAACGACTTAGTCGTAACTTGGATAATCTTAAATAAATGTAGGACAAGAGGTTAATTACCTTTAAAAAGAAAGAAAAACTCCAATTTGACCTTAATTGACCACGAAATATCCCTCCAATGCTACCACAAGAACAAGGAAGCGAAGCTAGCAATCAATTAGGATTTGTCGGCACTAGAATAACTTTGGAAGACTTGAAATCACCTAGGGTTGATATTCAAACTTGAGGAAGTATTTTATAGAACACAAACAACTTAAAACAACCTCCCACACGAGCTGGAACAACACAAAAATCAGCAACAACAAGAAGAACAAGAAACTTACTAGCACCACGGGATTCCCGACACTTGATTTGTGTTATTTGCCCTTTGTTTTAATCTTGGATCATGAGAGAACCTTGAGAGGGTGTTCGTAGGGTTCTAAGGTCTGCATATACTGAAAAATAATGACTTGAAACGGGGTTGAGGCGTGTTATATACATCTATATGTCTTAACCGCCTATATGGGCCCCATAGAGAGCTGCTTGGCGCAGTCTCGCGAAAACGCAAATATCTCTCAACTCGGAGATCGTATCGACAAAAAGTTTAATGCGTTAGAAATTAGACGCATAGAACTTGAATTTGGTGGGTAGATCACCCCGTAATTCCAAGTAAAGTGGGAGAAAATCTTAATGACATTTGACCTAAAGTATAAGTAAAATTATGAATGTAAGTTGCGACAACTTTTGTCGACTTTTCTTTTGTAACTCGTTTGACTTCAAGACTTATGAAATGGATATTATATGATTCAAATACCTTAAAGAACGAAATCTTGGTAATATTAATCACCTCTAGATTTACCCGAAAATACGAGTTACAACATCCTTGATTCATTTAGCTTCTAGTACTTGTTAACCACTCTTATATACCCTTGTATCATTTAAGATCAATAGGACTAAATTCTTATCACATCAAAGATAATCTATTCTCGGACCTACGTAGACTAACTTACGGCGTAATCTAACGTATGCAAATATGGGTTGTAACAAACAATTAGGTCTATACCTTTTTACATCCCATTGCATTATGGTTTGCCTATCCACAATTGGCACAAGTCATAATTCTGCTTTTTCTAGACTGACTCCACTCCTCTTGCCTCTTACTTGCCTCATCCTTTTGTCTATCTCTTTTGACTTTAGGCCTGCCAGCTTGATTCACCAGTTCTGGAGGTTCCATGGTTTGAGATGGATCTATCTTCCATAATTTCTCACCAGGTACAGGCTGTAACTTATGCTTGTAAATAAGTAGAAAGGCTTCTTTGCTATACCACCGGTGCATCTCCTTCAAATGGTCTTCCCTTAAATACAAGCATGATTTTATTGCATGAGGACATGAGATTCCGGAAAGATCCCATGCTCTACATGTGCATCTTTTTCCTTATAAATTAATAATGAATTTGTCAACCCCTTCTACTATTTCAAATCCATCATCACCAATTTAATCAACCTCAATGGAATGAGCTATCTTCAGATAATCATTATAAAGCTTCATGTTTTGAGGATTATAGTCTGTCTTCCATGTTCTCACCTCATCTTCATGCTTGCTCAACTGATTTCATTACTTTGAGTCTTATATCTTCTAACATTTTGATGATGTGCTTATACCTACCTTCTAATATCCAAGAATTGAAAGACTCTGTAAAATTGTTATCCACACCTTGATTCTTACAGACAGTGTCAAAGTATGCCCTACACCAACTCTGGGGTGGATACTTTAACAAGTCTGTAACAGCTACTTCCTTCAACTGTCCCAGCTTGCTCAACTGATCCTTGAAGTCTTCTGCATAAGTGGCCCAAGCACTCCACCAAAGTAACTTCTTCATTTCAAGACCTCTGTACTCTCTGCACCAGTTTGACTCTACATGTCTCACACAGAACCTATGTTTTGCTTCAGGAAGGACTGTCATTATTGCCTCCATTAATCCCTGCACATATCAAAATATTTTAGCATATTAGTAATGATAAAGTTATAACGGATTAGTAATGAAAAAGTTATAAAAGATTAGCAATGAAATAATACCTTCTGCATGTCCAACATAAATGTGACTCCATTGCCCATATTTAAGTCCAATGAATTATGAAGAAGCTCCAGAAACCAAGTCCAACTTCTTTTTGTTTCTCTATCAACTACAGCCCAAGCAAGTGGATAAAAGTGATTCATATTATCTTGCCCAACAGCAACTAGTAGCTGTCATTTAGCCTTACCCTTTAAGAACGTACTATCAAGCCCAATAAATGGTCTCTAGCCCTCTTTTATACCCCATCTTCAATGCCTGAAAATAAATATACATCCTAAGGAATTTCCTTTTGCCTTGCAACAGTGCTTCTTTAGATAAATTAATAACCACATCACTTCCAGGATTACAGTCCCTCAAAGCATTGGCATATGCTTCAAGCTTATTATAATCATCAGTGAAACTCCCTTCCAACTTCTCTAATATCATTCTCCTTGCCCTTTTAACCTTTGATTTACTAGCATTAAGTTGAAATGAATTCTTCGGGTCCGCTCTCATTTCTTTCACCTTATACTTAGGGTTGTCTTATAACTTTTTCTTGAAGTAGGAAGCTATAGTGCTATATTCAACCCTATTGTTATCAAAAGCAGGATTACAGTCATGTCTTGGGTCTATTGTCTTCACTCTACAGCCCTCACTGCCCTTGTCACTAAATATAAGACATTTAAATGGGCAGCCATGTACACACTTATACCTCACTCTAATTTTGTCACTTTCAACAGCTCTAATTTCTTTTGATTAACCAATGAATAAAGGTTCATGAACTTTCTAGCTTCAGAAATATCCTTGAAAGACATGTCTTTATGAATCTCTTTGTATTCATTAAAGTTTTCACTAGGATGTTTTTTCCTTTGTGCGTCAAATTGTTCTAACTCTTCAGAATCATAGGCCAAGCCATCAGAACCTGCCTGATCTTCATCTTCATTTTCACTACTACTATCATCAGTACCAACTAATACTGGAGATATATAAGCCTCAGTATGGTTGACAATGTGTGAGACACAAATATTTTCTTCACACTCATCTACAACATATACATTTAGTACCTTAAATTCCTCACAGACAAGGCATAAAAGCTGCCTAATTCCTATATCTCCTTCAGCTTCATAATACTTACCAGATGGCCAACAATTATTAATTGTTGTACCCCTATATACCCTAACTGAAGGATGTATTCATCTACTATATCTTTAAAAGACAATAGGTCAGTATCTTTATCTTTCCAGATGTGGACCGGCTTTTTTGAATATACAAGGTGTGGCTCTGTAATCCAATCATCCCCATAATTGAAAACTAGATCCACAAGAACCATCTGCAAACATAAATAAGACAATGTAAAAACTTTATGACCATAAAGTAATACTTTATATAAATGGACCTCACCTGATAAAGAAATCAGAAATCAAACGATAAAGAATGGAAAAAAGAAATAGTGATGGTTACTCTTTAATAAAGAATGCAGAACATTACAATAAAGAATGCAGAATTATCACTTTCCATTGTACTTAATCACATGCATAAAGGATATTTTGACCCCATTCAATCATACACGACCAAACGCACAGAGCTCAAAGCAATAACTTCATTGTTTAAAATACAAGATAACACCTCTGTTGTAGCCTTACGAACAAGCTAAACATATAAAATACCAGAAACATAAAAGCCTAATAGACCATCAGAAATCAAAATTAAGGGACCACCTCAAAAGATGCACATGCACGAGAAAAAAATAAATAAATCGACAAACAACAAAGTATGAAGCATGTATAAGAATAGACATATGCACATTTACCAGAAAAGAAAAAATTCTAGCTCGAAACATTATGTAGAAATTGCATATTGTTCAATAATTTTTGAAGAAACACCACTAGACTTAGCTGAATCATCAAATTTTTGAAGAAATAACTCACCTTTTTGAATGTCTCGAGTCTTAGATCCGAAATTTTGTCATTGTAAACCCTAGATGGAACCCATTCCATTCTTTTTTCGTTATCTCAATTTTGATCTTTTGTTTATGTGTTATTTACAGTAATTTTAGTATATAAGTTAGTTGGTCGAGTTTATTTAGTCGGGCGGGGCAAGGGAATTGGGGCTGGTTGGGTTTATTTAATGAAGTGGAGTGTCTTGGTCGTTTAGAGAGTGTCCCAGCCGTTAAAATAAGAGACAAATATGCTACTTTGTTGGACGGTAAGGATTTTTAGGGACGAAAAGTATAACGGGGGACGATATTAAACAATATACCATAGTAGAGGGGCATATCAGGCCATTTTTCCTTAAAAAAAATAGAGAAGGGTCAAATATACCCTTCTATGTTTGAATATTGTCTATATTTAACATCCGTTATACTTTACGTGCAAATATACCCCTACCGTTAATAAATTTATTGCAAATATCCCTAACTCTAATGGAATCTCCATCATCACCGACTGCTGCCCCTCCAATCTTCTTTTCCATAAAACAATAACTTTCTTCTTCACTTCATCTTCATATTTCAACCCATATATTTAGCTAGAAAATACTGATTATGAATTCAGTCCAAATAAGAAGCTAAACTCTCACAAAATTATAAATTATCCAAAATCTTTTTAACCCAAAATATAATAGATCAGCGAAGACCACCAAATTCACCATAGCCATTAAAATGATTTTTATCTAAATTGTGTTTACATCGGGCGGAATAATGGTGATAGTTATGGTGGAAAGGAAACCGTGATTTTTTTCGTTTTTTGAAGATTAAGTTAATACTAGAGGTGAGCCTAACGGTCTAAAATGGCGGAATCCTGGAGGTGAAGAAAATGGTGGTTCATCGTTTTAGGAGGTCAGAAGGTGGACATATGGATGGCGAACGGAGGAGGCAATGGAGAAGAAGGTTGGAGTGGGGTAGTTGGTGATGATGGAGTTTCTATTAGAGTTAGAGATATTTGTGACAAATTTATTAACGGTAGGTATATATTTGTATATAAAATTTAAAAGAGATTAAATTAGATAATTTTTGGAAATATAGGGGTATATTTGAACCTTTTTCCAAAAAAATTATAGTGAACTACAAAATCAATTGACTGTTTAAATCACCACGTCAATATCAAGATAGTATGAACTCTAACAACTTACCATATTTAAGCAATCCCAAGACTAGAAAGAGAATAAAATCCAATTTAAGGATCAATAAATTGAGAAATAAAATAAAAACGGAGTGGCATTTACGCCAAATTACGTGTCTATCAATGTCCAACGGCACCACCTTTTTCTGGCATTTATACTTCCTTCTCAAGCTCTCGCATTTATTGAAATTCCAAACGCCCAAAAAAACCAAAATGGTCCGACTGTAGGAGGACGTGTGGCATTCATGAAGTAATACTTGGAATTCTAAAACAGCACCCAGAAACCAACGTCTTGCATGGCTTTGCAGACTTATTGAATTTTCAATACTCACAATTCTTTATTCTACAATCATTGTTTCAATATTACTTTTCAAATTCTTGATATTCATAGTTCATAGATTGTAGAGGAAAGGAGAAAAAAAAGAAGAAGTGACAGAGGGAAACTCTGCTGTAAGTAGCTTTTGCATGTTAGAGGTAATTTTGGAATTTTATCTTTGGAACCCCTTTTGGTCTTAGAGATAGTTTATTTACCTTATTCTGTAAGGATTTAATTTGTAAATTATAATCATTTAGTGCTATTTTTGTCATGTACGGCTCATTTTTCTTTTAAGAAGATTTATTTGGAGTTAGAAACTTCAAACTTCCTGAACTATAGAAAACACTTATTCTGCTAGGGCAAAGCTGTGCATGTTGTATTTATCCATATAGAGGAGAGTCCTAATATATGTAGAATACAATCTTAACCTATATATAACAATTATTATCTTTGTGCTTTTTCTTTCTTCTTTTTCGTTTTTGGGGTCTAGAAATCTTGGTTGACTACTCTCTAAGGATTATCAATTTTCTGCTAGTTCAGTTTTTCTTTTGAAATTGCTATGTTAAATCCCTTTTTGTTTTGATTCTTCATCTTCCACCCTCTCCCCCCCCCCCCCCAAAAAAACCAAAATGGTCCGACTGTAGGAGGACGTGTGGCATTCATGAAGTAATACTTGGAATTCTAAAACAGCACCCAGAAACCAACGTCTTGCATGGCTTTGCAGACTTATTGAATTTT
>MCJB01000525.1:124428-145288 GCA_002018475.1 Nicotiana obtusifolia | reverse complement strand
GGTTGGCCCTTCCGGCAGCTGGATGTTAATAATGCATTTCTACAGGGTCGTCTTTATGAGGATGTGTACATGGCTCAGCCACAGGGATTTGTTGACTCTGATCGTCCGAACTATGTGTGTAAGCTGCACAAGGCTATCTATGGCCTTAAGCAAGCACCCTAAGCTTGGTATTCAGAGTTGAGACAGTTTTTGTTGGCACAGGGGTTTCGCAATTCCAGGGCGGATACCTCGTTGTTTATCTTTGACCGGGCTGGTGTCTTTGTGTTTGTGCTGGTTTATGTTGATGATATAGTGGTTACTGGGTCTGATTCGGGTACAGTTGGTTGATTTTTGGCTGAGTTGGCAAGTCGTTTCTCTATCAAGGACCTGGGTACTCTGTCATATTTCCTTGGAGTTGAGGTTCTACCACATCGTGATGGTCTTCTATTATCTCAGCGGAAGTACATTCTTGATCTTCTACATCGGACTCATATGGCTGATTCCAAGCCGGTACTTATCCGCTTGCCACTGATCAGCCTTTATCTCTACTAGATGGCACATCTCTGGACAACCCGACTGAGTATAGGACTGTTGTAGGCAGTCTGCAGTATTTGGTCCTCACTCGTCTTGACATCGCTTATGCCGTGAACAAATTATCTCAGTTCATGCATAAACCAACTACTGCTCACTGGGCCGCGGCGAAACGCCTGCTTCGTTATCTTTGTGGTACTATTGACCTTGGTTTACTTCTTCGTCGGGTGTCTCAGCCGTCCTTGTATGCATTCTCTGATTCTGACTGGGCAGGCAACAAGGATGATTATACCTCCACGAGTGCATATGTAGTTTATTTTGGTGGCTCCCCCATCTCTTGGGCCTCTCGGAAGCAGCGCACTGTTGCCCGCTCTTCCACTGAGGCTGAGTACAGATCTGTTGCCTCCACTGCTGCAAAGCTCCGCTGGTTGTGTTCTTTGTTGACTGAGCTTCGAGTGTTTCTACCGTCCTGTCCTGTTATATACTGTGATAACGTGGGTGCTACGTACTTGTGCTCTAATCCTGTTTTTCACTCTCGGATGAAGCATATTGCACTAGATTTTCACTTCATTCGTGAACAGGTTCAGCGTGGTATTTTACGTGTGACTCACGTTTCTGCAGCTGATCAGTTGGCTGATGCTTTGACAAAACCGCTCTCCCGTGCTCCGTTTTTGCTTCTGCGTTCCAAGCTTGGATTTATCTCCCGCAGTCCAGCTTGAGGGGGTGTATAGAATAGATGTTTACCTTATTTAGAGTTCTTCCATATATGTTATATTTTCATAGAATAGAAGTTTACCTTATTTAGAGTTCTTCCATATATGTTATATTTCCATACTTATCTCTTGTAATAGTTCTATATATTTGACATCTAATGAATGAATGAATAATTCACCACAAATAATATTCAATAACATGCTCAAGAACTGAGAGCCGTCCAATCCAAAAAATTTAAGCTGATCAAAGGAAAAATTATACAGGGAGATTCTTTGTCCCCTTTCCTCTTTATTATAGCAATGAAAGGTCTGAGCAAGATGATAGACAAGGCAAAATAGATGCATTGGATTGAAGGGTTCAAGATGAACAATAGTACAAGGAACCAATCTTATGGCACATTTAGAACCAGTCTTGAAGTGAATAAATTAGAAGAAAGGAAATGGCATGACTCTTTCTTGAACTATATCATAAACAAATCTTACCCTCCACATCAATCATGAGATTTTCTCTATTTCTCTCATATGTCATAGCAAGATGATGGACAAGGCAAAATAGATGCAATGGGTTGAAGGGTCCAAGGTGAACAGTAGTACAGGGAACTCAATCTTATGTGGGGCAGACAAGCTACAGATAGGGCAGTCCGGTGTACTAAGCTCCCGCTATGCGCGGGGTCTGGAGAAGGGCCAAACCATAAGTGTCTATTGTACGCAGCCTTATCCTGCATTTCTACAAGAGGCTGTTTCCACGACTTGAACTCGTGACCTTCTGGTCACATGACAATAACTTTATCAGTTACGCCAAGGCTCCCCTTTGCAGACAAGCTACAGATCATTATCTTAATCTGACTCTCCTCATTTTTGAATCTATATCAAGATTTTACATCCATATGTTGAAAAGTGGAGTATGAAATATCATGTCAATATGGTGCCTGATTTTTGGAGGATCTGGCTAACATTATGTGCTGTGACATTGGCTCCTTCCCAACAACTTATCTAAGCCTTCCTCTGGGAGCCAAACACTGAAGCACAAGCAGTTGAAGTATGAAATAGGGTTACTGAGAAAGTGAAAAAAAGGTTGGCAACATGGCTAATCAATACACAATCGCACAAAACAGATCAGGCAACACATAAGATCTACAGATAAAACATGCAAGACTGGAGCTCGGGGGACTTTTTGACACGTTCGGTAGCTATATTAGAACCCGACTATATCCGGATTCGCGCCACGTAGCTTAGGTGAGGCAACTTTAGGGAATCTACATACACAGTGAAGGCAGGTTTCAGCAAACTGTGTGCACAAAATGAGGTTGTTGAGCTTTGGCCTTGAAAGCAAATATAGAAGACCAAACTACCTACAAAAATCACCTCTTTCATATGGATAACTCTCAAAGGAGCTATTCTGACCCAAGACAATCTATGTTAAATATTCAGCTTCTGAACAGATGCTATATGTGCCAGCTCAGCTCAGAATCAACCAACCACTTAATTTTGCAATGTAAAGTGGCTGCTGATTTGTGGGACATGTTCCTATCAAATTGTGGTATCAGTTGGACAGTACCTCAGAGCATAAAAGAAGCAGTTGAAAGCTGGAGCTTAAGGAAAATTGACAGGGACGTTAAGAAAATCTGGCAGATGATCCTAACATTTATGTTCTAGAGTATGTGACCAGAGATGCCTACTGAATCTCTTTAGGTGGAGTAATATATCCCTTATAAAAAAATAATGGTCCTTTTCTAGACTTTATTGACTCTCTTAGTCTGGCTTGATAGCCCTTTTTTGGGGGTTAGCTCCCTGTACTTAGTATATAACATGCTGTAATGGAGCTAACATCTCTCTTCTGTACTCATTGCATCTTCTTGATGCCAGCAAAACAATTTCATCGGAAAAAGGAAAAACTACTTTGAGACAAATCTAAGCTTTATCTTGATTAATCTATTAATGAGCTTCGACATTAGTAATACACGTGAAGAAAGAAGAGAAGTTCACAAAAGAGTAAGAAATCCCATATTCTCTCATTCAGCTTCTACTTGGAATAACATTTACATCTATATAATTGCAACTGGAAAGGCAAATTTTCAATGCTAAACAACTTTTGGTTTCCGCAGATAATCTGATTTTGTTTTCTTGAGGTTAGTAATTTAACTCATCAACAATTTATCAGCCGCACAATTCACAGATCTGCAAAAAATTAGTCATTTCTGCATCAATCAACAGTCTGACGAGCACAACAAATCACATTAAATACACATTTCAAGAGTCAACACTATATGGGTCAAAAAATGTCTTTGATATGCGCAAGCCACATCAGTACTACTATAACCTTCCTCGACTGCCATGTGTTATCAGTGATGTTCCCACAGAGACTATCCTTGGGGTGAAGTAGCCTTGAAGTAATGGAGGATGCGGTCGAGGAGTCATCATAACTCAAGGTCGAAGTCGAGCATCTCAGGTAGAGTTATAACTGCTAGTTCTAAGATAAGACATAAAAGAGAATATTCTAGTGGATATTCTCTGTACATGTACTATTAGGGTTTCTAGGAACATGTTCCCTATATATAGAAAGAGATACGATGACAGGGGACATGGGATATTCATTTGTAATGAACACATCTGGTCTTATCAAATATATATAAAAACAACATTTTACCAAGATTCTTGTCTAGCATCTCCACCGGATCCAAGAACAACCCAAGTGTTCAAAGGCTTATCAATCGTTCATCATTGTCAGAAAGAATAACCATTGATCTCATCTCTTTTCGGATGACTCACACGTTTTATTTACCTAAATGCCATTTATTGCTATTTATTACTATTTAATACCATATTCGATCTTTTTCGACCATTGAATGTTACTATCATTGCTCATATTCATTACTTTCCAGACGAAACATACTAGTTATTTTGTCTTGGCACCGGCAACCTTATCTTTTGGAAATTATTTTTAAATAAGATTAACTCTTCCTTGTATAAATCTAATTGGTTGAGCCAAAATCACTATTTTTTTGGCGTCGTCTGTAGAGACTTATTAGTTAATTTTTTAGTTTCCTCTAGATCTACAGCTAACATGAGTCACTAACCCCACAAATCCCAAGATCTTTCTCTTTCTTTGCATGTACAGAAACCTAAATGGCAGGTAACAAAGGAGAGAGGACTAAAGTAATAGGTGAATTCCCCAGCAACCTCATGAACACTATCAACGAGAGCTATGAGACATTAGGCGAGGATGTGACACCCTCTGCCTCCCCCAGGCGCGAGAGGTCCTTTTATTGTAGCATAACAAAACCAAATGGAAAAAGGGGCCTCCACGTCTACAGAAGAAGGGGAACCACCAGCCGTGAAAAAGCTCCTCGAAGCATGGTTAACTGATACGCTAGTGAGCGTGCTTAACAAGCCCACTCCATGCACGACTATAGAGACTGCAAGAACCTACACAGTACAACAAGCGGACGAACAGGGTGACCGACCAGTCGCTCCAACACCTGGTATAATTTACAACGTTACTAAAGATGCAGGTGACAGCGCCCTCGCCGTTGCTCTAAGAAGGATGGAAGAAAGGGAGAATGAAAACAAAGCACTCAGGGATCAAATTAGAGCACCAAGAACGAGTCGACAAGATACCGGGCGCTCTAAGCTATTGCCAATGAGGGACGCCGATAGGTTCGTAGAGCAACCATACAACGAAGAAGCAGCCCCGCATACCATACCAAAGACCTTCAAAATGCCGCCCTACCTCAGGATATACGACAGAACGACCGATCCCGAAGATCACATGACTCATTATTTCACTGACGTGAAAGGCAACGACCTTATCAGAGAACAAGCATCCTCCATTTTGCTAAAGAAGTTTGGCGAAACCCTTAGGGGGGAGCATTAACATGGTACTCACAGCTACCAGCCTGCTCCATAGAAACTTTTGAGAAAATGGCGATAAGCTCGTAACGACGCATGCCAGAGCCAAGAAGGCCGAGACAAGAGTAAATGACATATTCTCCATCAAGAAGTCCGTGCGAGAGGGTCTGAGGGACTTCCTCGCCCGATTCAACCGGGTAAGGATGACCCTGCCGAACGTGTCCGAGGGAATCGCGGCTTTTCCGAATGAGTTGAGTAGAGATGGTTCGAGAGAAACTAGAAAACTACTGAGCCGATTGATGAAATATCCTCCAACCACTTGGGACGAGATCCATAATGCTTACTGTGCTGAAGTTCGAGCAGATAAGGACGACCTCAATAGACTAACCCATCGATACAAGCGAAGTCTAGAAAAGAATGAAAAGACAACATCAGGTGGGATCACTCGGCCTCACGACCCAATAGGGAATGACACCAGCCATACGTCAGGGCCCCCGCCCCACCTTCCCTCCGCTATGAAGAAGGCCCATCTCGGCCGAGGATAGGGACTCATCGAAATGAGAGAGGTATGCCCCCTTATTATCTGCTCACAATTTTTGTGTATCAGCTACAAAAATAGTCTATGCCTTGGAGAAACTCGGAATGAAGGTAAAGTGGCCTCCAAAGATGAGGTCCGATCCGAGCACCAGAAAATCCAACGCCTCTGCAAGTTCCACCAGGAACACGGGCACAAACGGAGGATTGAATTGCCCTCAGGCAAGAAGTTAATAACATGTTGCAATACGGACACCTCAAAGAGTTGCTAAGTGACAAGGGGAGGAATAACTTCGCTAGAGGATGTGAACACCAAGGTCCGCCAAAGCCCCCATCACCAGCTTGTACTATTAACTTGATCATCGGTGGCAGCGACGACGCCTCCATTAACGGCGTTAAATTCACCACCACTCACAAGCTCAAACGATGTATCACCCACGAACGGTATGAGGGACTCGAAGAAAGTATCATCTTCGATGAGTCAGATGCCAATGGTTTGACTTTCCCTCATAATGATGCTCTCGTCATTACTTTACGCATTTTAGATAATAATGTCAAATGTATCATTGTGCGCGATGGAAGTGGAGCGTGCATTATCCATCCCTGAGTCCTCACCCAGATGAAACTTGAGGATAAGATAGTGCCAAGCTACATCACGCTAACCAGTTTTAATAATGCAGTTGAGCGGACATCGAGAAAAATTACACTCCTCGTCTTGGCCCGCCGTGTCATGCTGGAGACGACATTCCACATCATGGACCAGGCCACCGCGTACAGGGCCATATTGGGACGACCCTGGATACATCCCATGAGAGTCAACCGCTCCAGCTTATACCAAGTAATCAAATTCCCAACACCTTGAGGGATATTCAGCATACGGGGAGAACAACGCATGTCCCGAGAGTGCTACCGCATCGTCTTAGATGGAACAATAACCCAGGAGAAAAAAGACAAGGAGAAAGAGGCATAACAATCAATATGATCGAGGTCGACATAAGAAGAGACCAAGGACGCCATCATGGATCCCTAAATGGTCGAAGCTGCGGACTCAACCGTAGAGGACGTCGACCCCGTTCAATTAAACCCCAAAGACTGTAGCAAAAAGGCCTACATCAGCTGCAAACTTTGAGAACCAAATAAATTTAGCCAATTCTTAATAACTAATGCAGACTTGTTTGCCTTCAGCCATGCAGATATGCCAGGCATCCCCAAAGAGATTGACACACACAAACTAAACGTCGACCCGTTCTACCCCTAGTAAGGCAGGTCAGACGTAAGTTCAATATCGCCATCAACGATGCCTTCCGCGAAAAGGTGGAGAAACTATTAGAAAATGACTCAATCGGGGAGTCGAAGTACCCTAAATGGATCCTACATAGTGATGTTCAAAAAGAAAAATGGGAAATGACGGATGTGCGTGGAATTCACGGACTTGAACAAAGCATGTCCGAAGTGAAGAAAACAATAATTTGAACATATATGAAAGGGATAAAAACTATTCTATTCTTTTTTTAACTAAACAAAGATCTATACATGTGTATTTATACAGATAGCTTGTTGAGTCCTCCAAGCTAGTGTTTCCTACCTTATCTCTAACTACCAATATTTGTGTGTATCATGAATAGTCTAGTGTGTTATATTATAGACATATACTCGTACATGGACACTAAAGCTAAGGTTAGAGTCCTAATCGTGTTCATATTCAATTTGTCTTTCATCCCCTCTCAAGCTGATGTTGGGATTGTACACAACACCCAGTTTGGTCCGTAAATTGTGAAACTGAAACTTGGACTATGGTTTAGTTAATATATTTGCAATATGATGTAAGGAAGGGATAAACTTCGTGACCATCGCACCTTGGACAACCTTCTCGCGCACAAAATGATAATCAAGCTCAACATGTTTTGTGCGAACATGCATTACTGGATTCATAGTAAGATGTAGGGAACTAATGTTTTCCGTAAAGAGCATTGGAGGACAAGAAAGAGAGACACCAATATCCTTAAGTAGGTAGGTCACCTAGGTAAGCTCTTCAGCAAGAGATGCCAAAGATCGATCTTCAGCTTCGTCGCTGGACTTGGCCACTGTATTTTTCTTCTTAAAGGACCAGCTAATGAAGTTAGAACCAAGAAAGACACATATGTAGTGGAACATCTAGTAAGAGGACAACCAGCCCAATCGGCATCCGAAAAACCAACCAAATGGAGAGAGGAGTGGGAGAAAATCCGCAGGCCTAAGTTAGGTGTTCCTGCAATGTAGCGGAGAACTCGTTTCACTCCAGACGAATGAAGATTAGATGGACAGTGCATAAATTGACACAATAGATTTACAGCATGACATATTTCCGGCCGGGTGAGGGTAAGATATTGCAAAACACCAACAATGCTCCTATATTCTAAGGCATTAATTGATGAATCTGCTGAATCATGAAGGTTATGTTTGATGGACATTGGAGTAGGAAGACCTCGTGCACCCTGCATAATAGTTCGATGGAGAATGTCAGAGATGTATTTTCTTGGCTAAGAAAAAGGCCATTAGTGGTACGGTGGACTTCAACACTAAGAAAATAATGGAGGTTTCCTATATCCTTCATAGCAAACTCTGAACTTAGCTGGACAATAAGTTGCTGCAGTAGCACAATATTGCTTCCAATCAGGACTATGTCATCGACATAAAGGAGTAGCAATATGGTGTCAGTGGATGAATGGAACACAAACAGAGAAGGATCAGCTTTGCTACAGGAAAATCCCAAATGAAAAAGATAGGAGATGAACTTTTGAAACCAAGCCTTGGGAGCTTGCTTGAGCCCGTGGAGTGCTTTTTTAGCAAGCAAACATGATTAGGGAAAATAGGATCAATAAAACCCAGAGTTTCTCTATTAACATTATCTCCTTGAGGTCGCCATGTAAAAAGGCGTTCTTGACATCAAGTTGTTTGATGCTCCAGTGTAATGTAGTGGAAATAGAGAGAAAAAGTCGAATGGTAGTAGCCTTGATGACTGGAATGAATGTATCATCAAAGTTGACTCCTTCAAGTTGATTATAGCCCTTAGACGAGTTGTAAAGCAATCAATATATCCATCTGGTTTGAGTTTAGTCTTGAAAACCCACCTAGAGCCAACAACATTCATATGGGGTTGCCGAGGTACTAGCTGCCATGTGTTGTTGGACTTCAAAGCCCTCAGTTCTTCATTCATGACAGCCAACCAATAGGGCTTGGATATGGCTGTTTTAAAGGTTTTAGGTTCAATTGTTTCAGGGTGTAATGTGGCTGTGAAGCTAAGAGACTGAAAGGTAGGGTTGGACATGGATTGTGTCTTTGTTCGAGTGAGCATATGATGAGTATTATCTGTTGAGGGAGCGGGCTGCTGTGGTTCTGTTGGGTTTATTACAGGAAAGGGAGGTAATTTGACAAACAATTCAATACCTAGATTAGTCGATATGTCTAAACTAGAGGTCGTCGAAGCAGAACTCAATGAAGAGGATTGAGCCCTGGTTGAATGAGAAGCTGGTACTGGCGAGTTTAAGGATAGTAAGGGTACACTGGAGTGTGAAGATTGCTGGCTTGGTGTTGGTTCATCAAGAAGATAATCTCTTAAAGGTGATTGCACTGGTTCATTAACCTGAGGCATAGTTCCAAGATCTACTGTAGGGAATACTGATGGAGCAGTTTCAACTTGCAAATGATCATCGTGTGAAGCTCCAGTTAAGTGTTGAGAATCATGTTGACCCATAAATTCTTGAAATGTTGTAAAGTAAGAATTATTTGAGTTTGCAGACAAACCAACACTGTTGCACACATAAGGTAAGTAGATTTCATCAAAATTACATGCCTTGAGATAAAAACCTTCCTTGTTTGAGGGTGATAATACTTGTATCCTTTGTGAAGTTGAATGTAACCAATAAATACACAAGGAAATATTTTTGGTTGAAATTTATTTTTGTTTTGCCCTTTGAGATAGGGAAAACATCTGCACCCAAAAACTTTCACTGTGTTGTAGTAAGGTTCTCGCCCATGTAACTTAGAGAACGGAGTGTTTAGTGTTGAAGTTGGCATCCTATTGATAAGAAAATCTACTGTCATAAAGGCTTTAACCCAGAGAAATAATGGTAGATTTACATTGAAGAGTAATGTCAAACTTGTTTCAACAATGTGTCTGTGTTTTCTTTCTGCAACACTGTTCTGTTCTGGTGTGCGTGGGCAAGAAATCTGTCCCTTAATGTCCTTTTGAGCTAAGAATCTTGTGAATTCCAAACTATCGAATTCTCCACCTCCATCACATAGTAAAACTTTGATTCTTTTTGAAAACTGATTTTCAATTAACTTTTGAAAATTCATAAAAATAGACAAAAAATCAGATTTCTTCTTTAGGGGATAGATCCAAGTAAATCTCGTACAATTATCAACAAAAATAACATAGAAGTTTATTCCTTGTAATGAAGCTACAGGGGCTGGTCCTCATAAATCACTATGTATTTTTGTCAAAGGCTCAATTTCTCTTTTATTTGATGTTTTGAAAAGTAATATACAACTTTTGCCAATTTGACAACTAGCACAAACAGAAAAAAAGTTATTCCAATTTTTGACATCAATCATCTTATTGCTATGTAAGAAACTAAGAATTCTTGAATGTGTGTGTCCTAATCTTTGATGCCATATTGTGTCTGAGTTCTTCTCTGCTCTGGTAGTTGTCAACGCCTTATGTAAATTTCCTTCCAAAGCATATAGGTCATGCCTTCTATTCCCATTTGCCAGAATTGTTCGCATTCTCTCGTCCTTAACAATAAAACCCTTATTAGTAAACTTGAGAGAGCAAGCATTATCCTTAACAAGTTTACTAAGAGAAATAAGATTTTTCTTGAGATTAGGCACTACAAAAATATTCTTTAAATGTAGATTCCTTCAAACACTTTTATCTCCTATGTGGTGATAGGAAATATATCGCCATTACCTACCATAACAAAGTCAGTTTCCTTAAATGGAGAAGAATTCGTAAGAATACCTGAGGATTGCACCATATGGTTGGTAGCACCTGAATCCATATAAAGATGATTATCATTTTGATTACCAAGTGTCATGGTCGCTAAAGCTTGTGGTATTTCCTGTTGTGCCTGATAGGAATAGTCCCATCTATATAAGCAAGAGAGCGTTGTATGGTTATTCCTTCCACAAATCTAACAAGGATTATTCTTTGGGTTCTCCTTCGGCTGATTGGTTCCAGTTTGTTGTGTAGTAAATTGTCTCTGATTAAAGCATCCTCTATTTCCTCTTCCTCTTTGATTTCCTCTTTCTCTAAATGAGTTGTCGCGCCTTTGCCTTGATTCTTTTGAACCATGAAAGCTGCAGCTGAATCAAGACCAATTGGTGTTGTTTGCTCCTCTCCATCTTCCCCCGTTTCAAAGCCTCTGAGGGCATTTAGAAACTGATTAAATGTGGGATATGGTGGTTTACCCAACATCACAATGCGAAAGGTCTTATATTTACTTCCAATACTTCTAACAAAGTTAATTACCTTGCTATCCAAGTGGTGAATGTATAACCACAAGACTATCACAAATTCCATTGAACTACTTTATGTATTCATCAATAGATTTGGATCCTAACTTCAAAGTTTGAAGTTGTTGCTTCAACTGAAACTCTTTATCCTTAATTGCTTGTAGATAGTTATCCTCAAGACAATCCCACACTTGTTTTGCAGTTTGACGACCTATAATAAGGAATATTGATTTTTCTGTCATTATTTCGGCTAGCCAACTTCTAACAAGAACGTCACGTTCTTCCCACTCAGTAAATTTTGGGTTTGGATTTGTTTCCCCTTTCTCATTCTCTATAGTTTCGAATAGAGGTTCCTCCTTAATAACCTTGTCAAATTTCAAGGTTCGTAGGAGTTGAAGGATTTGTGTCCTCCAAACAAGTTAGTTTGATGGTTTTAACTTGTTGGGACAAATTGCAATGAGTTGGTGAAGTGATGAGGGTGACAGGGCTAGGGTAAGGTTAGAGGAAGAGGCCATGGCTGTTTTGAGGAGAAATTGAGGACTTCAAGATTGTTAACTTTAATGGAGCCTAAGCTCTAACACTATGAAGAAAACAATAATTTGAACACATATGAAAGGGATAAAAAATATTCTTTTTTTTTTTTTTACTAAACAATGATACGTACATGTGTATTTATATAGATAGCTTGTTGAGTCCTCCAAAAGCTAGTGTTTCCTACTTTATCTCTAACTACCAATATTTGTATGTATCATGAATAGTCTAGTGTGTTATCACATAGACATATACACGTACAGGGACACTAAAGCTAAGGTTAGAGTCCTAACCAGGTTCATATTCAGTTTGTCTTTCATGGATTCGTTCCCGCTACCACATATCAACCAACTCATCGACGTAACTGTCGGGCACAAGTTGTTGAGTTTCTTGGACGCGTCTCAGGCTATAATAAGATACTTAAGGAAGAAAAGGACCAGGAGAAAACCACGTTCATCACCCACCAGGGAACATATTGTTATTGAGTAATGCCATTTGGGCTGAAGAATGCGGGGGCTACATATCAAAGATTGGTCACGAGGATGTTCAAAGATCAGCTCGGCAAGGCCATGGAAGTATATATCGATGACATGCTGATCAAGTCCGTAAAGGCAGAGGACCACATCGACCATTTGAAGGAAGCATTCGACATACTAAGACGGTATAGAATGAAACTAAACTCGGAGAAATGCGTGTTTGCCGTAGCCTCTAGGAAGTTCTTGGGCTTCTTAGTGTCACAACGGGGGATAGAGGTCAACCCAGACCAAATCTCGCGGTCGTCTAACAAATGTTACAAATTTTTAACGTGCTAAAAAAGGACAACGGTCTCGAGTGGACACCTGAGTGCGTACATGCTCTGCGAGAACTGAAGGCATATCTTTCATCACCACCTCTGCTTTCAAAACTAGAATCCGGGGAACATCTCCTCGTCTACCTGGTCATCTTCGAAGTAGCAGTAAGTGCAGTCCTGATTCGAGAAAGCAAGGGTACGCAATCTCCCATCTATTACATTAGCAAAATACTCATCATTAATAAAAGGTTAAGCTTGACCAACTCGAATAAACACCTATCGACCCTCAGCTGGATTTATTAAAAGGTTAAGTTCGGCCGAATGCATACAACACATATCGGCCCTCAGCCGCGATTTAATAAAAGGTAAAGTTCCATCCAACTCGAACAAACACCTTTCGGCCCTCGGCCATGACCAGGCAAAAGACCAAAATCAACCAAGTTCAAACAACACCTATCAGCCTAACCTAAATAAAGAGGCACACCCGACCTATATAAACAAAGGGAAGATACGGCAAATAAATAGCTGTCAACAAGGCCACGACCAACTAGAAGACAACAACAACAGAAGGAGTAGAGATCATAAACAAGCAAACAACAAAAGCAAAGTACACGAGTGTGGAAACAAGTAACATATATGGAAGAAGGCGCAGAAAGCAACTTAAACATCCATATACAAAATCTGTGCTCATTACAAGGGCTCTTAAAGAGGAAGACAAAGTACACAAGAAGTCTAAGGAAAAGACTACTGGCCCCCGCCATCACGGTCCTCCGCGACCTCATCACCTCGGCCCCCGACACCCTCGCCACCTTCGCCTTGAGGATAAACGTTATCATACCAAGCGTCCTCCTCGAGCTGGTCCACACCCTCTTCCCTATCCTCCTCGTCAGCCTGAGGCGTAGCGGGATCATATCCACAAGCAACTCGAGCTTTATGAGCCTTAATCGGGCATCCTCAGTAACGGAATCCGCTGCATGCAAGTCCCGAAACACATCTAACCGGGCCTCGGCATGAATCCATTCTTCTTATAACTCCCGAGGTACATTGGGAAAATAAAAAATGTTGGACGAGGATGTTCGTGCAAGGAGTTGAGCTTTCTCGGCTTCTAGAGCAGTCACTCGATCATGAAGGACAAAGTAATCTTTTTCCAGCTCTTCGATCCTCTCCTCGAGCTGGCTTTCCTTAGGTCTCACAGTCGCTTGATCATTTTCTCGCTCAGCTCGAAGAGGCCTGTTTGCCAACTCGAACATCTCTGCCTTCCTCCGAGCATCCAAATGAGAGAATTTCGCTTTCTCAAGCTCCTCCTGCTTCTTGGCAACCTTGCCGTTGAGGGCCTCCAACTGAAATTGGCACTCATCGAGTTGCCCTCGCAACTCAACCACCTGAGTCTGAAGATCATTGCATTGGGCTTCTATGCCCCTGCTAACCTCAAGCTCCTCTTCCCTACTTCTCAACGTCCCCTCAAGGATGCTACACTTCTTGATGGCCTGCACTAGCTCATCGTCCCCCTTCTTCAACTCATCCCTTCTGCTTGTCACCGCCCCCGGCAAAACTGACTGCGGAGATCCCGATACTTGACGCAATACTCAAGGTATTTATCTTTCAGTTTCATGAAGATCTCTTTATGCCTCTTCTCCCTCCGAGCGCTCTCAATCTCCAAAATCACCGTCTACAAGCCAAAAAATAAAAGAAAACGATCAGAACAACGAACACCCCTGAAAAATAGGAAAAAGTTTGTATCACAAATACTCACCCTAAGAGCGAGGCCGACAATAATCCTCGATGTTCATCAATAGGTCACGTTCCATAGGGATCGCGATAGTCCTCGTATACCCTCTAACCTTACTCAAGTTGAGTAAGCCCCTCTTTGTTCGTTCTTAGGTCGTTCACATCGACATCGGAACCTGGCTCATCACCCTCTTCAGCAATGCTTTTTCCCCTTTTGTCGGCAGGCAAAAAGTATCAGCGGCTGTCTGAGAGGTCGAAGCCTCCTCTCGCCACGAAGGGTCAAGAACGTCAGCAGTCTCCCCTTCAGTCTCCATCCCCACAGAATGAAAAGATACATCTATATCGACTCCCACCGGCCTCGAAGCCTCGAGACTCAGTTCAAGGTCATCTCTCTCAAAATCGTCGCCGTCTCACGCAGCGAAAAGTCCCCTTCCGCCACACCAACGGCCAGGGCGACTCCATTACCAACATCCATAGACCTCCTCTTTCGAGGTTGGAGATCTCCATCACTGGGCGAAATCTTATCGTCCTCATCAATAAGAGATTATAGAGGAGGAGCTAAAGTCTCAACGATCAAAGCGTAAGCAAAGGCAGAAGCGTCGACAGGTGGAGTTGGAACAGAAATATGATTGATCATAATCGAAATAGGGGGCAGAGATTGAAGGTGTAGGGGCCTTCCTTTTTCGAAATGAGGGCGTGGGAGCCCTTGACATCCTCGTTGACCCCCTGGCCAAAGCTAAAGAAAAAGGGGAAAGGGAAAAATCAGCAAAGAAAACAGACATGGGCGAAGAAATCAAGGCGTAAATGGTAGGAAACAAGTTACCTGCTGAGGGAAGAGACAACCTAAATCTCTGGAAATAGCTCGACCAATATCGTATCCCCACCATATGAGGGAGAATCAATCTAACCCAATCAACAATATGGGCTACCATCCGGAGAGAGGTAGAGCAGTAGCTGCAGAAAGGAGAGAGCCGATTAACCGACCGACAATAAGAAAAACATTAGAAACAAAAAGGTACGTAAACTGATACGAGCACTCACGAGTAGGGTTCCAAGCCTCAGGGAACTCTGCGGCTGCAAACACTACGTTTTCGGTCCTAACAAAGAAATAGTCAAGCCAGAAATGCTGACTCGCCTTGTTGTCCATCCTCACCACCAAACATTTTCCCCTGCTCTGGCAAAGATTCAGCAAAGTCCCTCGATAGAAATGAGGGGCGAAAAGATGGATCAGGTGGCGTAATATAATATCGACGCCCGCCAATTCGGCAAATTTCGTCAACATCATGACCACCTTAAAGATGTAAAGGGCGAGTTGCGCTAGGCATATGTTGTAGTAGCGGCATAAATCTTCTATCAGCAGTGGCAAAGGGAACGAATATCCAATTAGGAACGGATATGCATAAAGTGTGCATAAGCCGAGACGATGAACCCGAACCTCGTCGTTGCTCGCATGGAACAAGTCAACATGACCAGGTAGGCCGAGTCTAACCTTGAGTTCAGTTAATCGCTCAACCGTCATAGTAGATTTTCCTCCTCTGCGGCAGTTCCGCCATCTTCCCCTTGGTCGGGAAAAATAACGTCTAGAGGAGTAGAGTGGTCTTCTATATGGATATTTGATGGTCGGACAGACATTGTTGTGGAAAAGAGATGGTAAAGCAAAGAAAACAACAGAAAGTTACAAGGATTCTGCAAAGGGGATGAAGAAGAAGCTCTGCTTATGAAGTAGGAGTTTGGAAAAGTTTCAAAATCAACAAGCCTCCCCTATTTATAGGACTTGGGGGCACCAGAATCAAAACGGCAGTCCATGATTAGCACGAAGATTGAAACAATAGATCAAATCAAGGGTCACACGTGGATCGATGCAGCACGTCGAGGAACAACATCATTATGATGCATGACGTCATGACGTCACCTGTTCTCTTGGATCAGATGGCTCCGATGGACTTCCCGAGAAAATTCAAAGTATTCAAAATGTGCGGCCCTCAGAAAGTCACGTTGCCAGACCACCATGATCACGAGCTGTATAGCCAGCTCGATAAAGCTCGATCACAAATGGCATTGTCCACTCATCGACCTCACCCGCAAGGACGACCTCAATGAGTGGAGGGACTAACTGTGTGCGCCAAAAAATATCTTTGATACGGGCAAGCCATGTCTTGTCGAATAGGTCCGTATTCGAGGTTCGGGATCGTGGAACTATCGCTCAAGAAGTAAGAAGCTGATCCTTGTTTGGTCATACGGATAATAGTTCTTCTTAGGTCAGGGGCCTGCTGCTCCTGCCACCCGCTTGGCGGGCGGAGCGCTCGTTATCCTGACTTTTCTCTCTGCGGGGCCCCTCCCATTGCTATAGCCATAAGCTATAGTGGCCCCCTCTGAAGAATTCATGATTTATATTTGTTTTAGGCCGGTGAGAGGGAGTGCGGAATAAGGATTACCTTCATCGAGTACCACGTGCTATCAATGATGTCCCCATAGAGACCGGCCTTGGGGTGAAGTAGCCTTGAAACAATGAAGGATGCGGTTGAGGAGTCACCATAACTCAAGGTTGAGGTCGAGCATCTCAGATAGAGTTATAACGGCTAGTTCTAAAATAAGACATATATTCTAGTGGATATTCTACGCACATGTACTATTAGGGTTTCTAGGAAGATACTTCCTATATATAGAAAGAGACACAATGATTGAGGACATGAGATATTCATTTGTAAAAAACACATTGACTTTGTAGAGAGAATCCGGTCTTATTGCATATATACAAAGTAACCTTTTTACCAAGATTCTTGTCTAATATTTTCACCGAATCCAAGAACAACCCAAGTGTTCAAAGGCTTAAAGAATTACCACTGATATCATCCCTTTTCGGGTGACTCACACATTTTATTTACCTAAATGCCATTTGTTGCTATTTATTACTATTTAATGCCATATTCCACCTTTTGGATCATTGAATATCGCTATTATTGCGCTCATATTCATTACTATCTTGACTGAATATACTTATTATTTTATCTTGACACCGGTAGCTTTATCTTTTGGATATTATTTTTAACTAAGATTAACTCTTCTTTACATAAATCTAATTGATTAAGCCAAAATCTATATTTTGATTAAACAAACACCATGAAATAATATAATTATAATAATCTATGTAATTTCGTATTACTGCATTAAGAGTTCCAGTTGGGTGACAACTATAAAGCTCTTTGTAGAGTGGAAGGGCCAAACACACTGAGAGCCAACAAGATTACCGCCTTGAAGATTCAACTCAAAAGCATTTCCTTAGAAAATAGTCAATAAGAGAACAAAGGTTGCACCCTTAAGAGAGAAGAATGTGGATCATGTGCCAGGATTAATCATATCATATGGTGATAGCAGGTTAAAAGTAACAATAGAAGTGAGAGCAATCTGTTCACTATCATTGGAAAAGGAAAAAGAGAGGATGCATAACCAAGATTATCCTATCGACATATACTAGAATTTTTCCTCTGCTAAATCACTTGAAAACTTTTCAAATTCAAATTTTAGTTTGTTAAATATCAGAGGGCATGTCTTTCATGAAACCTTAACAAAGAAACAGTCACAAATATCTACAAAATAATCAGATATTCATATAACTTGAAAAAGGAATTTCGTTTGATGATCTTCAGCTAGTGCTTTCTTGCCCTACAATAGTAAAAGAATATGCAACTTTTACTTTTAGAGGAGAAAGAGGAAATGCAGATAGAGCTAGGAGCTAACATTTCACCTTTGAATAATGTCAGAATATTAGGATGACAAGAAATCAGGCTCCTAATAAATTCAGTTGATAAATATCATGGTTCTAACTTCTGAGAGTGCATGTACCTAAGAAAAGAGTTACCCAGAAGTTAGATTATGGTTGCTGCCAATCGGACAGTTCAAGCATATTTGACTTCGCCTGTGCCCAAAAAAATAACAAATAAATAAGTACTCGGGAAAGCTAACGATGACAATGACCATAACAACGAAGACAAAATGTAGGTAATGTTTCATACATTTAGAAGCATTACGGATGCTTCTTATATCATTCTACGATGATAAACATAGAGGTTAGACCTAAACCATCAGATAAATGAAGAGAATACTAGCTGTGGTGAAGTACAATAAGACAAGCCAACAAAAGAGGTGCATAGAAGTGGGTGACAACTGGTGTAGTTAGTTAAAAGCGTAATCCCATTAGTTAAGGGTTCGTACGGCCCCACCAGAGTTGAAGGAGTTAAAAGAATAATTGTAGGAGTTGTTTGATAAGGGTTTCATTCGCCCAGTGTATCACCTTAGGGTGCTTCGGTCTTGTTTGTAAAGAAGAAGAACGGTTCCATGCGCATGTGCATTGATTATCGTCTGTTGAACAAGGTTACAGTGAAGAACAAGTATCTATTGCCACGCATTGATGACCTATTTGATAAGCTACAGGGTGCCAGAGTGTTCTTCAAAATTGACTTGCGTTTAGGTTATCAACAGTTAAAGATTCGGGAGCCAGATATCCTAAAGACTGCCTTCAAGACTCATCATTACGAAGCAATTTGAGCTGACCAACGGCCCAGCTGCATTCATGCACTTGATGAACAGTGTATTCTGGCCCTATCTTGACTCATTTATCATTGTATTTATTGACGATATTCTGGTGTACTCCCAGAGCCGGGAGAATCATGAGCAGCACCTGAGGACCGTGCTGCAGACATTGAGAGAAAAGAAATTATATACAAAATTTTCAAAATGTGAGTTCTGGCTTGATTCAGTGACATTTTTGGGTCATGATCAGCAGTAATTAGTTGTATATAAGGGAGCTCATGTAATAGCTTTGTCAGTTTTTTAATCAGAGAAAAGCAGTAAACGTTTTTTCTCATCTGAAGTTCCTCATCATGTAGTCATATACATCTGAGTTCTCAACATGGCATTACAATCCAATCCTAACTGAAAACTAGGTAACGACCACTGCCACTGATAACAGA
This sequence comes from Nicotiana obtusifolia, assembly GCA_002018475.1. NCBI lineage: Eukaryota > Viridiplantae > Streptophyta > Magnoliopsida > Solanales > Solanaceae > Nicotiana > Nicotiana obtusifolia. Next base: position 126,167 of record MCJB01000525.1, on the reverse strand, counting down.
GGAAAACTCAAAAAATGAACTAGGTCTAAAGAGAACAAATACCCTCCCCTCGTTAATAAGAATGGTCTAGAGGTCAAAAGTGTGTTGTTCATGAAAGGAACGTTATATAGAACAAACTTTACATTTTGTTCAGAACCGACTTCATGTTATACCACATCCAGCGGCCAAAATTGAAGCAAAAGGAAATTTTGGTTCAAGAATGAATCAGTGATAACGAATTCCTTACACAGAAGATACCAGGAGGACTCAGACCACAACACACAAAAATCCAAATACAGCATCCACAGCTCATGGGATATCTCACTCTTTAATATTTCCAACAATGATGTAAGCCTTCACATATATAGAGGCCCCAACAAGAAAAAGACACGGAGAACTTCCCATGATAAACGTTTAAAATCATCCTTACTCAAGGATCAAGCATTGAGTTCCAATTTATTGGTTCAGTTGTATTCATCAAACTTTAGCAAGCTGAAATTTTTTAAGCCAATATTCTAGCAAATTAGTTATAGGAAAGGAATCATTCATCAGAAATTGAGAATTTTAAAACCAATATTCTTACTTTTAGACGCAAAACTAGAGGAATAATTCATCAAAATTTGAAATAGAATGGGACAAAATTAAACCTAATAGCAAAATCTTCTTGAGACTTGAGAGAGAAAGTTCATGGTTTTAAGAGCAAGATTTTCTCGAAGATAATATTAGACCTTTTACTAGAAAATATGTAGACATCCAATTTTGTCCCACTTTTCTTACTTTATTCCATTGTGCTTCTATTTTATTTACAAAGTCCAAATATTATTTTTACCAATAGCTCGAGCTAATATTATCTTAAGTTTACCATTATTCTTATTGCTACCATTTTTATTATTTTTACAATCAATTAATATCATTATTATTGGTATAATTGCCACTTTTTTTTAACACAAAGTACTATTTTAAAATTATTTTGAGAAATATATTTGACATTACTATGGCAATTTGGTGGCATAGTAAATTGACAAGGCATGGTTATTTTATTATTTTAACCCACGTTGTTCAATTATGTACTCCTTTAATTAATTTTTCATCCCTATTGCACTATTTTTAGAAAAAACAAGGAGCCAAAGAAATGTACAGCAAAGGGAAAGGTCCCAACGGACTAATCCTTTATTTGGAAAAGAATTCCATAACATCCTCGCAAAATCTCACCTTTTTCAAAAGATCTGGATATTTTTATAAACTTATCTTCTTACCATCTCAATTCCTTAAAAAACACAAAAGCATTCTTCTATATACCATTTTTACTCCCTTCCTCAACGGCTCTATTCATTTTCCTTCATTCTTAGCGGGGGCATAGGCATAGGCATAGTCCTTACAAAGCAATATATTCACTACTAGAATTCCTGCAAAAAAGCAACCAAAATTTAGCGACCAATGTTGGTCTGTAAAGAAAAGCGACCAAAGTTGGTTGTTAAACTGGTAAAAATAATAAAATAATAATTTTAAATACATTAGCGACCAAGGTTGGTCGCTATTTGGTCGATAATTTCGTCAAACTGTTGACCGGACTGGTCAGACTTGCTTGGTGCGACCAACGTTGGTCGCTTAAGGGGACCCACTTATAAAATTTTAATTATTATAATATTATTTAAATCAAATTATAAAATATAAATAAATAAAATCTAAAATTAGCGACCAAAGTTGGTCTCTAAATAAAGAGTAAACAGATTGAGACCAACTTTGGTCGCTAATCGGGG
>MCJB01000525.1:82239-110698 GCA_002018475.1 Nicotiana obtusifolia | reverse complement strand
AGGGGGGGAGGGTTGATTTCGGATGGTTAACGGATCGAAAATGGGATTTAGTGCATTGCTGAACCTGGGAGTTTTCTGGAGTGATTTCACCTGCGAGGAGTTGGTCGCAGGTGCGGCTGGAGTAACGCAGAAGCGGAGGTTGGACTGAGGACTGTGGAGCGCAGATGCGGAATGATTTCAGCAGGTGCGAACTCACACCTGCGCGTGGAGTGTCGCAGAAGCGGAAGGGAGCTGGGGAGGCTAGTCCGCAGAAGCGGATGACTTGCGCAGATGCGCACCTGTAGAAGCAGGGTTTGCAACCACAGAAGCGGTTAGTCGGCTTTGAGTGAGTTCCGCAGATGCGGATGGTTGACTGCAAAAGCGGCTAAATGAGACGCAAAAGCGAAAAGGCTTGGCAAAATACTTAAATTCAAGGGTTCACGATTTTTCTTCATTTTTAGACATGTCAACTCGGTCTAAGGCGATTTTTGAGAGGATTTTCGAGGGGTTTCTTGAGGTAAGTCACTTGTGCTCATTTTTGTTCGATAATCTTTCTCTATTGATTTTTCCACTTAGATTGTGTGATTTTAAGGTGTAATTTAGGGTTTGAGGCTAGGGATTTGGAGAGTTGAATTTGGGGATTTGGGTAATGTTTGGTGTCAGATTTTGATAAATTTGGTATGGTTGGACTCGTGGTTGAATGGAGATGACTTGCGCAGATGTGCACCCGCAGAAGCGAGGTTTGCGACCGCAGAAATGGTTGGTCGGCTTTGAGTGAGTTCTGCAGATGCGGATGGTCGACTGTCGAAGTGGCTAAATGAGCCGCAGAAGCGAAAAGGCTGGGCAGAATACTTAAATTCAAGGGTTCGCGATTTTTCTTCATTTTTGGACATCTCAACTCGATTTAAGGCGATTTTTGAGAGGATTTTCGAGGGGTTTCTCTAGGTAAGTCACTTATGCTCATTTTTGTTCGATAATCTTGTTTCCCTATTGATTTCCCACCTAGATTGTGTAGTTTTAAGGTGTAATTTGGGGGTTTGAGGCTAGGGATTTGGATGATTTAATTTCGGAATTTGAGTGACGATTTGGTGTCGGATTTTGACAAATTTGGTGTAGTTGGACTCATAGTTGAATGGGCTTTCGAATTTTGTGACTTTTATCCGATTTCGAGACATGGGCCCCGCGGCCGACTTTTGAGCCGATTTTTACTTTTGATTAATAACTTAGTGTTTTCTTATGGAATTGATTCCTTTAGCTCGTATTGATTGTATCGAATTATTTATGGCTAGATTCAGGACGTTCGAAGGCCGATTTGTGAGGTAAGGGCTTGCTAGCGGAGTGATTTGAGTTGCTTGAGGTAAGTATCGTATTTAAACTCGGTTGAAGCACCAGTTGCCTGAATTGTTGTGATAGCCACGTACTTTTGGGTGCGCATATACGTGGAGATGATCCTAAGTGCGGGCACCAGAATTGTATATTCGTATTTGGGTTGTGCTCAAGGCTCCTATAAGGTCAGAAATGACTGTTAAGCTTCGAGCTTTCATATCTAATATGTGATAACAATTTATGTGATCTAATTGAGCCATGATGAGTCCACTTAGAGGTTTAATCCCTAAACGAACTTCGTAAATGTCTTTCATTGAAGAAAATGCCAAAATTGAGATACAATAGCACACTTTAGCATGCTATTTACACCAGTCCAGGGATATGAGAATCTTATTTCATTCATTATATATCTGTATACTTGCTTTATGGCTTCTGTATGATATTTTGGGCTGGAGCCGCGGCTATGCTGGACGGATTATGTTATTGGCATGTGAGTTTCCGTGCAACACGTGAGTTGTCCGTACGGATCTACGTATTGATATTATTGGCACGTGAGTTGTCCCTGTGGATCCATGTATTGATATTATTGGCATATGAGTTGTCCGTGCAGCACGTGAATTATCCGTGCAGATTTATATATTGATATTATTGACACGTGAGTTGTGCGTGTCGCACGTGAGTTGTCCGTGCAGATTTTATGGTTAGCACGTGAGTCGTCCGTGCAGTGAATGAAACTCTTATCTTCTTGATCATTTATTTGATTTACTTGTTTCTTTCCTCTACACGGCAGAATACTGCTGAGCAGGGTATTTGAAAAACCCATGCACATGTACACACGGATATCCGTACCACGAAGCCTTATGGGCTAGCTTTAGAACTTATGCTATGTTTATCAAAAATGGCAGAATTGTACTAATTTACCTAGTGACCTCAACAAATTGAGCTTCTCTTATCTTGCCTTGTTTATTTGCGATACTGATTGAGTTGGTTGTACTGACACTACACTCTGCACCTCGTGTGCAGATTCAGGCATTTCCGGACACGACGATTGTTGATCGTGGAGTCTACCTGTTCGGATATCATCGAGGTAGCTGCTTAGCGTCCGCTAACCTTGATCTTCGTTTCTCTATCTTTTTATTTTATGTATTTTTGTCTTACTTTCCAGATATTGTACCAAACTACGTTATTATATGTATAGATGCTTATGTATTCCGTGATATTTAGATCTTTTGTGAGGATTCTTATATTGATTTTGAGGTTCATATTCAATATCTGTGAAATTCTTAAATTATTTAAACTTACTTTCGCATATTCGAGTTTTAAAAGTGTCACGATGTGCGTCGGCTTGCCTAGTATTATGATAGGCGCCATCACGACAGATCGAATTTTGGGCGTGACATGTACGCGTTATATCATCCTGTTAAATCCCCGCAGAAACTTTAGGTGCTTTTACTTGCATTAGAAACGTTGGTTTGGGGTCTATATCAAATCCTTTGTAAAGATATTTAACTACTGTTTCTTGGCTTTATCTAATTCGAGTCACTATATGATTTCTTAAGTATGTAAAATTTATCCGGGATACGTAATGTTTTATTTATCTGAGGGCAGTACTATTGCTTGTACCATTTACATATGAATCTGTGGCATTGGGGTATATAGCAAAGTTAATGAGTTTGGCTAATTGCTACATTTGGAACAATTATATATTTGATTCATTTATCCTGAAATATTTTGCTAGTTAACTGATTGACATGTTTACTTAGATTATTATTCAAATGACCACTACGTGGGGTCATAAAAGTGAGTTTTAATTGCTAGAACCATTCTGCTAGCTTTTGGCAAATTAGTTGGGAATAAAATATCAATTTTAGTTAGTCTTCTGGTTAGTCAACTTTCACTTACAAAATTTATTCATTTGAAGATATAGTTTAAAATATGTATTATATTTTAAGGGTATAGCAGAATCATTTGAAGAGTTTGTCTTAAGTAGAGTATTTGATTTATTGAAATTGAAGGACTAATCTGACTTAAAAATCATTCGAGGCTGTAGCATTTATATAGGACTCCCAATACATATCCCATTTATATGACGTTAGGCATATAAATTGATAAGACTTCAAGTCCTACATCTAGCACACTCAGATATCTAATGACAAAATAGTTTAATTTATCTTTCTCTAGTTTGTACTCGTTCTCTATCTTTTTATATCTTTGAGGTTGCCTCGTGTCTTAGCAATATATTTATTGTATGTTAGATAAATAAGGTAGTTCTGGCTTGCTCTTTTAAGTGTCGTTACTTGGCAGATAAGATAGCTTACTAGTAGTCAAGTCTTTCCCGAGACATATCAAAATGCAGGAAACTTAGAGTTCAATATTTACTCACATTCCCACATAGTATAAAATTCAGTCGGGATTCACAGTTGTGGACCTCGAAGAGTATCTAACATATTTTGTTTGAGATAATTTGAGTTCTTATCTGATCTTTAGTGACGTAGACTAATTAAGGTGCCCTAACGCACCCTTAAAAATCGTTAGGCGGCGACTCTTCTTTTTTAACACCCATTTAAAAGAATTATCACACGTCGAACCCGCTTTCGGGAGAAAACGAGGCGCGACACATAATATACTTAGTTTGATGGAGGAATCATGAGTTTATGTGTACCATAATTTAGGCCGTAAATCCGCCACCTGATCGCAGTACACTTGCATAACTATGGTTCTGATTCAATTCAAACCTGGTACAGTTTCAACTTACTGATAACTTTGACTTATGAGAAAATATGGCCCAACTTCTTGGATTTTACGAGGCAGTACATTGTAGATTTTAATTCTAATAGCGCTGGTTTAAACAGAAACCAAAAAGAATACCATTGGAACTCCAAGCTAATTTGATGAGCCTTTTGTCTTGTATATTTAAGAATCTTAAACCTTTTCAAGAAAGAACGCCAACACATGTAATTATTACTTTTATGACACTTGGCGCATTTCCTTTCCAGGACTTTTAGTTCATACAATAGGACCTACAAAATCGGAGCATAAGTACAATAAAAAAGAGAAAGAGAAGGGAGGATAGGAAACTGTTAAGGTGAAGAATGAAGCCATTACTTTGTTGAATACCTGTATAAAGTTATATTTTGAGGCCTCTGATGGAAGTTACTAAACAATTCATCAATTAAAGATTCATATCCTTTGGAGCCGACGAACAGAAAATTTTTGCATCTCGTTTACAAGATTGCATGAATGAAGTCTGACATCCTTCATAGAGAATGAAAAATAATATTCAATAAAAAAATTGTCAAACTTGAAAGGAAATTGAATGAAAAAATTATCTACTCTGAAATTGTTGAAAAAATACTAAAGATGGAAGTACTAAATAGAAGAATGAAGATGCAACCATAAACAAGATAATGTTTAGGACATGAAGAATCGATTCGGGGCACGCTATGTAAGGTGTTGCATTCATAATAGATTTTCTACGCTACCCAGGTGCAAATAACAAAATGACGCCCTACTCTCAACAAAATGTTGTGCATGTTAAAAAATAAGCATATTAATTTTGAATCAATCAATAACAACCAACATAATTAAGCTATCAATTGATCATTTAGCCATGTAACACCTTAGATTGATCAGATGCTTTTGTTGCCAAGGACAAGGTGATATTTTCACCCAAATTTTCAGCACAAGTTCTCAAGTGAAACAACCTGTTGATTCCATGAACGTACTTTAATCCGATCTCAACTTCCATTAGCCTTGAACCAACCAATGAACACGAGCGTGGGTTTTTTACATATCTATCAGCTTGAACGAACGCAAATTGGGAGTAACAATGATAGCATCAACCAAGCCAACCATTTTACTTAAGCTCGAATTCTCCAATTCAGGAATAACAGTTTCATTCTATTTAATCTCTTGCACAAACAAAGAGACAAAGATTTAAGACCCGACAATGCAGCGGAAATCTCTTCAGGAAATCCAATGGGAACGTGTAATGATTCGATCGGTCATTTTGAGAGTTGTAGCCCCGTTTCCCTATTTGCTGCTCATTTTATGCTTTATAGTTGTTATGTGACTTTCCGGGGTAGTTGGTTCGGGTCCGGTGAGGTTTCGGAATGAATTGAGACACTTAATCTCAAGGTTGAAAACTTAAGTTGAAAAGATTGACCAGATGTTGACTTATGTATAAGCGACTCCGGAATGGAGTTTCGATGGTTCCGTTAGCTCCATTGGGTGATTTTCTTGGGAGCGTATCCGGATTGTGATTCGGAGATCTATAGTTGAATTAGACTTGAAATGGTGAAAGTTGAAAATTTAGGAGTTTGACTGAGAGTGGACTTTGTGGTTGCCGGGCTCGGATTAGGGTTCCGGGAGTTGGAGTAGGTCTGTGGTGTCATTTGACTTGTGTGCAAAATTTGAGGTCAATCGAACGTGACTTGATAGGTATCGACATCGAATGTGAAAATTAGAAGTTCAAAGTTAATTAGGCTTGAAGCGATGCGAGATTCGTGATTTTAGCGTTGTTTGATGTGATTTGAAGGCTCGACTAAGTTTGTATTGTGTTTTATGACTTGTTGGTATATTTGGTTGAGGTCTCGGGGGCCTCGGGTGGAGTTTGTATGGTTAACGGATCGAAATGGGAGTTTGAAGGATTGCTGAAGCACCAGGTCTGTTGCAATCGCACCTGCGAGGGTTTTGATCACAGGTGCGACACCGCATGTGCGAACCAGCCATCGCAGAAGCAGCCAGGAGTGGAGCTGAGCAGTGCTCGCAGGTCCGAAGAGCTTGCCCGCACTTATGAGGTCGCAGGTGCGAAGTATTAAGCGCAGAAGCGGGAATGGAGATGGGGGCTGGGTCCGCAGAAGCGGAAGTGTGGCTCGCAGAAGCGAGTTCGCAGGTGCGGTGCTATGGTCCGCAGGAGCGGCGGGAATCGCAGAAGCGGGAGAAGGATCGCTTCCGTGACACCGTAGAAGCGGATAAGTGGTCGTAGGTGTGAGAAGGCCTGGGCAGTGCATTAAAACGAGTGTTCCGTGATTTTTCACTATTTTAAACATCTCAAGCTCGGAATTTTACAATATTTGAGAGGGATTTCGAAGGGATTCTTGAGGTAAGTCACTTGTGATTTAATTTATTCAATAATTAGGTTTCCCCATTGAATTTCCACCTAGTTTATGTGTGTTTTTGAGGTGGAATTTGGGAGTTGGAGGCTAGAGATTTGGAGAGTTTAATTTGGGGATTTTAGTGGCGATTTGATGTCGGATTTTGGTAAATTTGGTATGGTTAGACTCGTGATTGAATGTATGTTCGAATTTTGTGACTTTTATTGGATTCCGAGACGTAGGCCCAGGGGCCTGGTTTTTGAGCTGACTTTTTGAATTTGATTCAGAACATAGTATTTTCTTAGAAAATTGATTCCTTTAGCTTGTGTTGATTGTATCAAACTATTTATGGCTAGATTCGAGGCATTCGGAGGCCGTTTCGCGAGGCAAGGGCGTGTTGGAGTAGAGATTTGCACGGTTTGAGGTAAGTAACACTTCTAAGCTTGGTTCTGAGGGTATGAAACCCTGAATTTTGTGCTATGTGATTCATGTTGAGGTGACGCGCATGCTAAATGACGGGCGTGTGGGCGTGCACCATAGAAATTGTGATTTAGTCGATTCCCTGGAACTGCATAGCTATTTTATCTTAATATTTTGTTGTACTCTATGTGTTAGAGCACTTGAGCTGAGATCCATGCTAGAAATCATGTTTAGGCTATATGCCGGTACTATTAGGACCTACAGTGGTCTTTCTTTGCTGTTAAGCTATATGTGGATCGGGTTGCGCGCCGCAACAGACCTTACGGCTATATGTGGATCAGGCTGCATGCCGCAACAGGTATCGTACAGTGCCGAGTGACTTAGCGTGGCGAGCGAGAACTGAGAAGGGCAGATTGAGTGCTCTGAGAGTGTGAGTACTTGAGATTTCTCTGTGTTGCATCACATACAGTTCTCACATTGGCGTGCAGCTATAGAGACGTCATACTCTTCTTATCAGTCACACTTGGCATATTTCATTTGTGCGAAACTTAACTGTTGAACATAGAAGCATGCCTACTTTTCTGTATTGTTAAACTCTGTATCCTTACTGTATTGTTTGAGCTCGTCACTGTCTTCAGAACACATGTTAGATTTGTTGAGTTGGTTGTGCTCACGCTACACCCCGCACCTCGTGTGTAGATCCAGGTGCTTCCGGTCATGGCGCTTGCTGAGTTCCGGAGTCTGGACATTCGGAGATCATCGAGTAGCTGCTGGGCGTTTGCAAACCTTGACTCTCTTTCCTTATCTTTTATTTTATTTATTTCAGTTTTATATTCTAGACGGTGTACCAGATTAAATCTTTATGTAGATGCTCATGTACTCGGTGACACCCCGATTTTGGGAGAGATTATGTATTGAATTATGACTTCCTATCCTGTTTTTTAAAAGATTTTCCTTTAATTAAGTTGTTTTCATATCTTTTGAAGATTTAAAGTGTTGGAAATGACTGAGTAGTCGGCTTGCCAAGTACTATGATAGGTGCCATCACGACGGGTTGGTTTTGGGTCGTGACAAGTTGGTATCGGAGCCTAGGTTACATAGGTCTCATGAGTCATGAGTAGATTTAGTAGAGTCTTGCGGATCGGTACAGAGACGTTTGTACTTATCTTCGAGAGGCTGCCAAACCTTTAGGAAACTTCACATTCTTGTATTCTTGTCGTGCGGATTTTTTGATTCTGATCAATATATTTTTGTTGTTCTATTCTCTCACAGATGGTGAGGACACATGCTACTGCTTAGGACGAACAGCCACCAATACCACTAGCTAGGGCCACGAGAGGCCGAGGTTGCGGTAGGGGCTGCCGTAGGAGCAGAGGTGCTGCTTGTACAACAACTTGAGCGGCACCTGCAGATCCACCAATTGTTCTAGTTCAGGAGCAGGTACTAGATATGGTTAAGCCAGTGGAGCCAGCTCAGGCAACAGCTGTGCCCATTGTGATTCTAGGCTTTCAAGAGGCTTTGGCTCAAATATTGACAGTGTGCACCAGCCTTGCTCAGGCAGTTTCTGTTCCGGCAGCGGCAACCACTCCTCAGGCCGAGGGAGGTACTCAGACTCCCGCCACCCGTAAACCAGAGCAGGTGATGCATCGGGGCTGAGTTTGAGGATACCCATGGCTTTTTGAACAGGTGCCAGTGGATTCTTCGCACGACAGGTATTCTGGAGACCAGTGAGGTCTCATTCACTACTTTTCAGTTTATTGGGGCTGCCTTGAGATGGTGGGAGGCTTATGAGAGGCACTGGCCGGTCGGTGCAGCACCACTTTCATGGTATGTGTTCTCCATTCTCTTCTTGGAGATGTTCGTGTGGTAGTCTCACAGGGGGAGCTGTGCAGACAGTTTGAGAAGCTATGTCAGGATGGCATGTCTGTGACCCAGTACGAGATAAGGTTTTCTGAGTTGGCTCGTCACGCAGTCTGGTTGGTTCCCACTAATGGGGAGAGGATTAGGAGGTTCATTGATGGCCTCACATATCAGCTGCGGTTGCTTATGACTCGAGAGAGGGTATCTGGTGCTACTTTCAATGAGGTGGTTGATATTGCTTGGCAGATAGAGATGGTCCATAGTCAGGAGCGTGAGGAGAAGGAGGCTAAGAGGCCTCGAGGTTCCGATGGTCCTAGTGGTGTTCATTATAGGGGACAGTCTTACCTCAGTAAGGGTCGTCCTTATAGGCCTTCTCAAATGGCTCGTCCAGTTCACTTTGGCGTTATCTAGCCATGGTTCATAAAGTGCCTGTCCGAGCTTGTCATCTCTCAGTGCTCTTCCAACTCAGAGTTCGTCACGTGCTCTTTCAATTCAGGGTTCATCTGCACTGGGTTCTTCTAGTGGGTATTCTGGTTCTTGGGGCCCGATCCAGTCCCCACCACCATTGTTAGATCGGGGTTGCTACGAATGTGAGGAGCTTATTCACATCACGAGGCAGTGTCCCCGCCTCTTAGGAGGCCCAATTTCGTAGAGAGGCCAGACTACGACTTCAGCACCAGTTACATCACTACCCACCCACCCAGCTCGGGGTGGGGCTCAGGCAGCTAGGGGTTGCCTAAGATGGGGAGGCTGATTAGGTGGCGGTCAGGCCCGATTCTATGCTATTCCTGCCAAGCTAGATGTCGTTGCTTCAGACACAGTGATCACAGGTATTTCTCAGTATGCCACACAGATGCTTCTGTATTATTTGACCCTGGTTCCACTTATTTTTATGTATTATCGTGTTTTTCTCATTATCTGGATATGTCCCATGAGTCCTTAGTTTCCTCTGTCCATGTATCTACGCCAGTGGGCAATACTATTGTTGTGGACCCGTGTATATCGGTCATGTGTAGTGACTATTGGGGAATTGGAGACGAGAGTTGATCTCATATTGCTTAGTATGGCTGATTTCGATGTGATTTTGGGTATGGATTGATTGTCTCCGTGTCATGTAATTTTGGATTGTCACGCTAAGATCGTGATGTTGGCGATGTCGGGTTTGCCAAGGATCGAGTGGAGAGGTTCTCTATATTATGTCCCTAGCAGAGTGATTTCTTATTTAAAGACCCAACTGATGGTTTGGAAGGGATGTCTATCATATTTGGACTTTGTGAGGGATGTTGGTGCTGATACTCCTACTATTGATTCTGTTCCGGTGGTGTGAGATTTTCCGGATGTGTTTCTTGTAGACCTGCCAAGCATGCCGCCCGACAGGGATATTGACTTTGGTATCGACTTGGTGCCGGGTACTCAGCCCATTTCTACTCCTCTGTATCGTATGGAACAAGCTGAGTTGAAGGAATTAAAAGAACAACTCCAAGAACTTCTTGATAAGGGGTTTATTAGGCCTAGTGTGTCGCCTTGGGGTGCGCCAATTCTGTTTGTGAAGAAAAAGGATGGTACTATGCAGATGTGCATCGACTATAGGTAGTTGAACAAAGTTACAATCACGAACAAGTATCCTTTGCCGTGCATTGATGATCTATTTGACCAGCATCAGGGAGCGAGGGTGTTCTCCAAGATTGACTTGAGGTCTGGGTATCACCAGTTGAAGATTCGGGACTAAGATATTCTAAAGACAGCATTAAGGACCTATTGTGGTCATTATGAGTTCTTTGTGATGTCTTTTGGGCTGACCAACACCCCAGCAGAGTATTCATGCATATGATGAATTGTGTATTTCAGCCTTATCTTGACTCGTTTGTCATAGTATTCAGTGATGATATCCTAGTGTACTATCGTAGCCAGGAGGAGCATGCCCAGCATTTGAGGATTGTGTTGCAGGGGTTGAGGGAGGAGAAGCTTTATGCTAAGTTCTCCAAGTGTGAGTTTTGGCTTAGTTCGGTGGCGTTCTTGGGGCACATGGTATCTAGTAAGGGGATTCAGGTGGATACAAAGAAGATAGAGGCAGTTCAGAGTTGGCCCTAGCCGTCCTTGGCTACGAAGATTCGGAGCTTTCTCGGCTTAGTTGGTTATTATCGTCGCTTTGTGGAGGGTTTCTCATCTATTTCATCGTCTTTGACCAAATTGACCCTGAAGGTGCTCCTTTCAGGTGATCGGATGAGTGTGAGGAGAACTTTCATAAGCTTAAGACTGCCTTGACCACAACTCCAGTTCTAATTTTACCTTCAGCTTTTGGTTCTTATATAGTGTATTGTGACGCTTCTCGGATTGGAATTGGGTGCGTCTTGATAAAGGGAGGTAGAGTGATTGCTTGTGCTTCGCGTCAGTTGAAGTCCCATGAGAAAAACTACCTTGTTCATGATTTGGAGTTGGCCGCCATTGTTCATGCATTGAAGATTTGGAGGCATTATCTCTATTGTATGTCTTGTGAGGTATTTACGGATCATCGGAGCCTCCAGCACTTGTTCAAACAAAAGGATCTATATTTGAGGCAGCAGAGATAGTTGGAGTTGCTAAAGGACTATGATATTACTAATTTGTATCATCCCGGGAAGGCTAATGTGGTGGCCGATGCCTTGAGTAGAAAGGCGGTGAGTATGGCAGCTTTGCATTCATTCCTATTGGTGAGAGACCTCTTGCAGTCGATGTTCAGGCCTTGGCCAAGCAGTTCGTCAGATTAGATATTTTAGAGCCCAGTCGGGTTCTAGCTTGTGTTGTTTCTCGGTCTTCCTTATATGATAGCATCAAAAAGCGCCATTATAATGATCCCCATTTTTACTGCTCATTTTATGCTTTATAGCTGCTACGTGACTTGCCGGATAGTTGGTTCGGGTCCGTTGAGGTTTCGGAATGAATTGAGACACTTAGTCTCAAGGTTGAAAGCTTAAGTTGAAAATGTTGACTGGATATTGATTTATATATAAACGACTCCGGAATGGAGTTTCAATGTTTCCCTTAGCTCTGTTGGGTGATTTTGGATTTAGGAGCGTGTCCGGATTTTGATTAGAGGTCTATAGTTGGATTAGGCTTGAAATGGTGAAAGTTAAAAATTTAGGAGTTTGACCGAGAGTGGACTTTTTGGTTACCAGGTTCGGATTGGGGTTCTGGGAGTTAGAGTAGGTACGCGGTGTTATTTTTGACTTGTGTGCAAAATTTGAGGTTAATCGGACGTGACTTGATAGGTTTCGGCATCGAATGTGAAAATTAGAAGTTCAAAGTTCATCAGGTTTGAATCGATGCGCGATTCATGGTTTTAGCGTTGTTTGATGTGATTTGAAGGCTCAACTAGGTTCGTATTGTGTTTTTTGACTTGCTGGTAAATTTGGTTGAAGTCTCGGAGGCCTCAGGTGGAGTTCGGATGGTTAACGGATTGAAATGGGATTTTGAAGGATTGCTGAAGCACTAGGTCTATTGCAATCGCATCTGCGAGAGTTTTAACCGCAGGTGCGACGCCGCATGTGTGAACCGGCCATCGCAGAAGCGGCCAGGAGTGGAGCTGGGCAGTGCTTGCAGGTGCGAAGAGCTTTCCCATACCTGCGAGGTCGCAGGTGCGAAGTATTGAGCACAAAAGCGGGAATGGAGATGGGGGCTGGCTCTGTAGAAGCGGAAGTGTGGCTCGTAGAAGCGAGTCCACAAATGCGGTGCTATGGTCCGCTGGAGAGGAGGGAACCGCAGAAGCGGGAGAAGGATCACTTACACGACACCGCAAAAGTGGATAAGTTGTCGCAGGTGCGAGAAAGCCTGGGCAATGTATTAAAACGAGGGTTCCGTGATCTTTCACCATTTTAAACATTTCAAGCTCGGGATTTGTCGATTTTTTGAGAGGGATTTCGAAAGGATTCTTGAGGTAAGTCATTTGTGGTTTAATTTATTCAATAATTATATTTCCCCATTAAATTTCCCACGTAGTTTGTGTGTTTTTGAAGTGGAATTTGAGAGTTGGAGGCTAGGGATTTAGAGAGTTTTATTTGGGGATTTTAGTGGTGATTTGATGTCGGATTTTGGTAAATTTGGTATGGTTAGACTCGTGGTTGAATGGGTGTTCTTGTGACTTTTATTTGATTCCGAGACGTGGGCCCAGGGGCCTGGCTTTTGAGCTGACTTTTTGAATTTGATTCAGAACTTAGTATTTTCTTATGGAATTGATTCCTTTAGCTCGTGTTGATTGTATCGAACTATTTGTGGCTAGATTTGAGGCACTCGAAGGCTGTTTCGCGAGGCAAAGGCGTGTTGGAGTAGTGATTTGCACGGTTTGAGGTAAGGAACACTTCTAAGCTTGGTTCTGAGGTTATGAAACCCCGAATTTTCAGCTATATGATTCATGTTGAGGTGACTCGCATTCTATGTGACGGGCGTGCACCGTAGAAATTATGATTTAGTCGATTCCTTGGAACTGCGTAGCTATTTTATCTAAATATTTTGCTGTACTCTACGTGTTAGAGCACTTGAACTGAGATCTATGCTAGAAATCATGTTTAGGTTATATATTGGTACTATTGGGACCCATAGTGGTCTTTCTTTGCTGTTGAGCTATATGTGAATCAGGTTGCACGGTGCAACGGGCCTTACGGCTATATGTGGATCGGGCTGCATGCCGCAACAAGTGTCGTACAGTGCTGAGTGACTTAGCGTGGCGAGCGAGAATTGAGACGGGCAGATTGAGTGCTCTGAGAGTGTTAGTACTTGAGATTTCTCTGTGTTTCATCACATAGGGCTCTCACACATGTAGCTGTAGAGACGTCATACTCTTCTTATTAATCACACTTAGCGTATTTCATCTGTGCTAAACTTAACTATTGAACCTAGAAACGTACCTACTTTTCTGTATTGTTAAACTCTGTATCCTTACTGTAATTTTTGAGCTCGTCACTGGCTACAGAGCACAGGTTAGATTTGTTACTTATTAAGTTGGTTGTACTCATGCTACACCTTGTACCTCGTGTGCAGATCCAGGTGCTTCCGGTCACAGAGGTTGCTGCGTTGTAGAGTCCGGACATTCGAAGATCATCAAGGTAGTTGCTGGGCGTTCGCAGACCTTGACTCTCCTCCCTTATCTTTCATTTTATTTATTTCAGTTTTATATTCTAGACGGTGTACCAGTGTCACGACCCAATTTCTCCTATAGGCCAAGATGGTGCCCAGCGTTGCTGCCAGGCAAGCCAACAATGAACTGACCATGTGATTGCTCTTTTTAATAAGTTTTCCAAGTAATTAAATTCCATTTATAAAGAAATTAAGGAGTAGAAAATTTAATGAAATAAAAGAAGGCAACTGAGTAGGAAATCATAGTGATATAAATACTCCAAAACCATAAAGTCTACTAGTATGTGTACCAAGACCTGGTGTCATAAGTGTATGAGCAACTAGTATTTATATGACTGCCAGATGCACCTACCTCAGATCTTGCACGAGTAGTGCAGAAGTGTAGCGTGAGTACATAAATAACATGTACCCAGTAAGTATTTAGTCTAACCTCGAAGAAGTAGTGACGAGGGGTCGATTTCGACACATATTATGGGCTAATAATAAAATATAAAAATTCTAAATACACATGGGTCATATAAATAATAATAAAACTCAATAACAAGAAGTGAATAAATAATTCTTTCAGTAAATCTCAAGTTTATTTCCGTCATTTAATAATTTTAACCTTTCAGGCCATAAAATAATATCAAGTATAATTAGGCCCCGAGTATTATCACGCACGATTTATGCCGAGGTCGTACTGCCCGATCCAGAATAATGTGTACACTCCCGAGGGTCGAGCGGCACGAACCATAGATGCATCTATTCTACTATCGAGGTGTTCGGCCCGCTCCATAAAAAGAGAGGATACTTTATAAACATCCGATTTAAATGCTATTACAAGGCTAATACACAAAGAAGCACAATTTTATTAACGGTGAAGTATCCCGCCAAAACTCAAGTAAGTGGAAGTTGGTCTTTTACAATTCCTATCAAGTTCCAATATAATTTAGGCACTTTAATTAACAAATAGGGTGCAAATATTACAAGTATTTCATGATTCGGGTCCTAAACTACTTCGACATAACCATAATTAGTAGCTACCACGGACTCTCATCACCTCGTGCATACGTAGCCCCCACAATTAGAAGAAAATAGTAATCTAAATTTCCTATGGGGTAAATTCCCTCGTACAAGGTTAGGCAAGAGACTTACCTTGTCTCAAAGCTCGCTTCCGATCCACAAATATGCTTTAAATCCTCAACTCGGTGCCAAACAACCCGAAACTAGTCAAATATTGTATAAATTAATCAATACATGTTCAAAAGTTCATAATCTAATTATTAGAGTGATTACTAACCCCAATTGGAAGATTCCTAAAATTCATCCCCGGGCCCCCCATACTCGGATTCCAAAAATTTTCGAAGATAAATTGTTACCCATAACCTTACGAACTCAAATATATAATTTTCATCCCATTCCATAATCATTTTCGTGGTCAAATTCTATTTTTATCAAAATCTTGATTTTTCATCTAAACCCAAAAATCTCACCATTACATGTTAAAATCTACCCATAATCTATATATTTAACTTACATTGGGTAGGAATTACTTACCTTCAATAGCTAGGTGGAAATATCTCTCTAAGGACCTCCAAAATCGCCCAAGAAGTGAAATAAATGAACCAAAAATGGCCTAAGTTCCGTAATAAATGGACCTCACAGCCCAGCGACTATCGCTTCTGCGGAGCAATGGCCGCATTTGCGGTTCTGCTTCTGCGGACAAAGCCTCACAGATGTAGACCATGCCCAGGCCTACCCTTCCTGCTTCTGTGGGCAAAGTCTCGCATCTGCAAGCCCGATTCTGGGGCACGAGCGCCGCACCTGCGCACCATCCCGCTTCTGCGATCCCTTCCTCGCATATATGCCTTTGTAGATGCAGCCCCTCTCTTAGCTTCTGCGATCACTAGGAAGTCCACTCCACCTCGCTTCTGCGATCGTTGGCTTGCTTCTACGAGCTCGCACCTGCGGCTAGCTTCTCGCAGGTGCGATTGCACCAGAAGCTCTACTGCTTCAGCTATTCTTTCCAAGTTCAAACGAGTTTTGTACCTCGTCCGAATGGCATCGGGGGCCCCCGTGGCCCCGCCCAAACATACCAACAAGTTCAAAATCATAAAACGGACCTGTTCGACCTCACAAAACACGATAAACAACGGCAAAACTAAGAATCACACTCCAAACTAAATCGAATCAACTTATAAACTTCAAGTTCTTCCAATTTGCTCTGAATGCGTCGAATCATACTTAAACTACTCGGAATGACAGCAAATTTTGCGTGCAAGTTTTAAATCACCATACAGAGCTATTCCCAAGCTTAGAATCCCAAACGGATCTCGATAACACCAAAACCTACTCCAAACCAAATTTTGAAGAACTTTTAAACCTTCAATAAGCCAATTTCCAACTTCAGGCACTGGAATGCTCCCGGGTCATCCAAAATCCTCATATGAACCTATTGGGATCGTCAAATCCCGGTTCTGAGATCGTTTACTAGAAATGTTGCCCAAGTAAACTTAACCCTTTAAAGCCAATATTAAGAAACTGAGTGTTCCGATTTCAACCTGAATCCTTCCAAACCTGAACCAACCATCCCCGCAAGTCATAAAACAGTAAAAGCACATACGAGGAGTCTTATTTAGGGGAACTGGGATCTAGAAAGCAAAATGACCGGTCGAAACGTTACAACCAGTCTAAATCTTTATGTAGATGCTCATGTACTCGGTGACACCCCGATTTTGGGAGAGATTATGTATTGAATTATGACTTCCTATCATGTTTTTAAAAGATTTTCCTTTAATTAAGTTGTTTTCTTATCTTTCAAAGATTTAAAGTGTTGGAAATGTCTGAGTAGTCAGCTTGTCTAGTACTATGATAGCCGCCATCACGACAGGTTGATTTTGGATTGTGACAGAACGTATTCACAATCTATTTCTAGGGCTTGTAGCTTAGTAGTACAAGCGCGCAAATCAAGTTTCAACACTTCTTCTTCCGATGACGAACTAAACAAGTGAAACTCGAACACATTGCGAGCTTCTATTTCTATTGCCCAAATTTTATTGCCATTCACCTGAACCTTTGTAAGTCGATTCAGACGATGTGGCACTGAGATAGAACATAGGGAGTAACAATTTTTCAAGGTTCGCTCAACAGTAAAAGGACACTTTTCAATAAGCTTAGAGAAATTTGCCGAAGATATACAAACGGAACCTAGATACATATCCTTTAATAGATAAAACTTACTAGCATCATCACCAATGTTTTTCTCGTCAATTTTGCAACCTTTTAAATGCAGAACGATTAATAATCCTAGGTCTAAAACATGCATCTAAAAATTGAAAAAAGTATTACTACATACAAAAATAATATTCAGTGTAATTACAGTAGTACGCCGTATTAGCAGCAAGTTTAATCATACGGTGGCGAATATGGAACCAATTATCATTATGTCCAAAATTATAGGCCATTAGATTGCAAAATCCACAGCTTGAAGAATGTGTTTGCACAAATTTGTTGTCATCGAATGATGCTATAGTGTGACGCCATTTTGGGGAAACAAGGGAAGCTATTGCTCTCTGTTTGAGATTTAGCGAATATAGAATTTTGTGGAAGATTTCATGTGCATTTGGACATAAGAATTATCAAATTCCTAAAAAAAGTGAAAAAAAAATTTCAAGTGAAAATAATGTTTGAAAATTAGAGTTGTGTTTGGACTTGAATATAATTTTGGGTTGTTTTTCAATTTTTATGAGTGATGAGTGAAAATTTTAAAAAGAAATCTTTGGAGTTTTTCAAATATTCAAAAATTTCCAAAATTCATATTCAAGTGAAAATTTTATGGCCAAACACTGATTTAAAAAAAAAGTGTAAAAAATTTCATCAGTATAATAACGGAGCAAGAAACTCCAAGAAAGCAAACTAAATCATAGATGCGAAAGTTTCCCTACAAAAGGGCTGGCTTCAACAACCAATAAAGGGACGGCTTGCCAAGCTACACTAACAGTTAATTTGCTTATAGTCGCAAAAGTTTTCCTATACAACTCAAAAAACTTTTGTACTATAACCAACTTTAGCTGTTATAACTCGAAAAACTTTCGTGCTACAATAAGCTAACTTTCTTAGAGTATTCTTACTCTATTTTCATACACGGACCAGCCTTTCCATCTATTCGAAAGAAAGAACAAGAGGAAATTTAGAAGGAATTCATATGTAATATATCACAAAAGTATACAAAGGTTACAAGATGATCTTACAACTATTACATGGCCTCCTTTATGTAGGACTAGGAAGTTATTACAAGACAAACTTATATTACAAAATAAACCTATTTTCATGGCAATCTATCCACAAATGGGTCCCTTGTTACATGTGCAGGAACTTATGCAAAGCAACTAAAAAAGCTCCTGAAAACATGTGAAAGAGGTGAAATATACATGGTATAGCATGTGAAAGTATGTGGGAGCATGTGAAAACATGTGAAAGTAGGATATTGCATGTGACGAAGCATGTGGAGGCATGCAGAAGCATAAGAAAGTGAGGCCCGGATAGTATGGAAAGATGTGAAAATTTGTCTTGGCATGGGAAGATAATTTTTTTAAGGTTTTTTGGTAGGTAATGTGGGATTATGGTGGGATTAGCAGGGATTTGGATAATTATCTTCCATCAATTCTCTAGGTTTGTCTTCTAGACATTTTCTCAAAGATCTTGTATAGTAACGCTTGAAACTTGACGGTCTTTCTTCGCTGTGTTATTTCTCTTTTGGATTGAGATGTAATCCGCAATCTTAATCTGGAGATGTCTTGAGTGATATTTTCTCAGATAACTTCGTACGGGGTTTGATATTTCCTTTGCTGCTTCTCGGACTCATTCCTAGTGAGGATGAGTGTTGGTATAATTCTAGCTTGCCCAATCTTTTGGCCATATATCTCTCGGGATACATCTATTTTCCTGGAAGATAATTCTTTGTGCTTCACTAAATTCTTCTTCCATGGATAAAATGGACAGGGAAAATTTCCACCAGAATGATACTTCTGCTTGTGCCTGGACTTTTCCTTAATAATCTTCACTAGCATATGGAACATGAATATCTTTGCTTTGTAGGAATCATTGAAGCATTTTAACTAATATCTTCGAGGCTTGGACCATAATAGAAATATTTTAAGAGCATGTTCAATGTTGTCAAAATCCTTGAAAACGTTGCACTTGAATTCCATGAAAATATAATACTGATGGCATATGTACCAAAAAAATCATAATAGTTCTTCTGAAAAATCCTTGGCTTGTGCTATGAATATGTGGTAGAATGGATATTCTGGATTGACCCCATAAGGCTTGAGAATAGATCCTCTATGTTGCCGGAAAAGCTGGAGCACATAATAAATTCTTTTTTCCATTATAATTGATGGATCAAAAGGATCCATACGATTGAACAACTCTAGTGGATGATCCGTTGGCTTCAATAAACTTGTTCGTGATACATTTGAAAACATGAAGATGTGGCTGGTGAGCTTTTATTTTGACTTCATCTTTGCTGGGGAAAATCTCTTTAGAATTCTTCTAGTCGAGACAGAAAATCTGCGAGAATATCATCCTTTCCTTTAAGGTGCTTGACTTGAAACTTGTATTGAGAGAATTATTGGGCCCATATGAGAATCTGAGGATTGGAATAATTTTTGTATTTATCTGGATCATCTTTGGGAAGTCCTTTATATCCATTTCTATCAGAAATTCTATATGAATCAGGAAAAAATTGAACTTCTTGATTCCATTCTTTACTGCAAGAATTTCCTTGAAAGTGGAGTGATAATGTTGCTCGGTATCTTTGAACTTTCCGCTAGCATATCCGCATATCCTCCTCTGGCCATCTTTTTCTTCAAATAGAATAGCACTCTGATATTCATTGCTGGCATCAGTTTGCAGTATCTTCTTACCGTCTGAAGGAATGTAAAGAGACTTGATATCTTTAGATATCTCCTTTATTTCCCTGACTGCTTCATCTTGTTCCTTTCCCTATGACGGAGCATTTTTCTGGAGCATCTTCGTTGAGTGGAGAATTATATGTAGAGATATTTGGGATGAAATCTCTTACGTAATTTACTACATCCAAGAACTGCTGGATTTGCTTTGTTGTGAGTCCGGTATCAGAAAATTTGAGTAGTTCCTGACATATATGTGGTCCTGGACTGTATGCACTTTGGACAAAATGCATTTCGAGAAAATAAATCTCTTTTTGAGTAAGAACCATCTTTTTTACTGAAAGCATGATCCCGTACTGTGTTACCGTTGCCTTAAATTGATGAAGCAAATCGACATGTTCCTATAATGTATCACTAAATAATCGGATGTCATCAATGTAAACTAAAGAGGTATGGAGGATGGGCTAGAATATTTTTATCATGGCTTTTTGGAATAAGAAGGGTGTAGTTTTTAATCTGAAGGGCATGACTTTCCATTGGAAGTGATGATCGATGATGCAAAATCCCGTTTTGGCTCTTTCTTCGGGGTGGATTCTCAATTGCCAAAATTATTAAACTTGGACAAATATTTGGCCTTGGCTAAGTGGGAGAAAAGAGTGAGTTTATTTGGGATAGGATTTATCATCTTGGAGGAAGTGGTTAAGTGGTTGGTAGTTAATAACTAACCTAAGTTTTCTTCTTGTTTGCTCAGCCCTTTTGCTGACATAAAATGCTTCGCATGCCAATTGTGAATCTGATGGCTCTATTAGATCAAATTCCAAGAGTTCTTCGCATTCTTTCTTTGCAAGTTGAAGATGATCTGGATTCATGCCTGAATGACTGGCTTTTATTAGATTGATGTTTTCATTCTTCTTGAAAGGGAGCTTGATAAGAAAACTCTTCGTTCTTCCATAACGGGTTTTTCCCTTTCTTCATAAAATCCTTGTGAGATTCAACACATGAATGCTCAATGAGATTTTATTCAATGCCCTTGATTTGTTCGTTGCTGATGATTTGGAATAGCCTTGGAATTTCATAATAAGGTTTGAACTGCTTCTTAAAGGTTATCCCGCTAGCCCAGATGTGGAGTTGATCCTTTAGTTGTCAGAAAATATCGAATCTAACAATAAGATCTTTTCCTGGTACATCAGAGCCGAGCAGCTTGGTTTTGTATTTCAATCCTGGAAAGAACTCAATTATGACTGGGTGCTTTGTGATAACGGTGGTAGTCAGGATTCCATTTGATGCGGTGTTGAAATCCTTAAAGTGAGGCACCCATTGATCTTTAGGGAGAAAATCAGGGTTCATGACTGAACAAGTAGCTCTAGTGTCAATGAAAGTGATGATTCGAGTTGGTTTATCCCATTTGGATGAATAAACCTTGAGTTCTACTTGAGGGATGACAACAAAAGCGTTGATCTCCTCTCAGGCTTTGGCCACCGGTTCTGAAATTTGGTAGTGGTCATCCTTATGATCTTCGTACATATCAAGAGAGAATAAGGTTTCCTCAGTGGGTTGAGTCCATAGGGAATATGGACTCGAGGTCCTCTTCCTTTCCGAGATGTATGCCAGTATAATCTTCAATTCTTCGAGGAGTTTGACAGATTTCCTCGATTGTGAACAATTTCTTGCAAAATGTCCGATCTTGTGGCAAATAAAGCATCTGTCCTTTTTATGAAAATTCCCTGGCCTCCTTCGTCTGAAATATTTTGTGCGCCTCCTAGATCTTGATTTCCCATCCGGAATTCTTGGCCATCTGAACCTCCTGAATCATCTCCGTCGCCTGGATGTATGGCAGGAACATCCTGATCCGGTGATCAGATCAGATTTGTGGCATGCTTTCTCAAGAGCTGGATTGTGTTGGATAATTTGTTTTAGGTCAGAGTGTTCGTACAAATGTCATCCAATGCGACGAAAATAGCGTGCCTGATGTAACCGACTTATGGGATTGTTATGGACTAAAAATTTTCTTCAATGATAGTCGTGGTTCGGCTTGCCAATACCTTTGGAAGGGAAGAGACAAAGGCTTGCTTCATGTTGAAGTCTCCACCGATGTCAAAATATATCTTTGCCATTTTTTGAAAATGCTTGTCAATGTCATTTCTGTCAAGTGACATGCACTTCATCTCGAAGAATTGTCTTCGCATCTTTTCTTGTCTTTGGCCAGTATCTCCACAGAAAACTTCACGTAGGATTATGATATTGAAGGCAAAGTCCTGAGAAGTACGAAAAGTATTTTTATCTTGAATCTCAAGTGAGTTCCACCAATCTCTGAGGATTCCTGAGAATCGTGAAGTGAGTTCTGACAGGATGATATACTTTTCTCGTTCCACCAAATTTTTGGTCACTATCCAAGTATAAAAGTCTTGGATCCTTTGAGGCCATTTTAAAACATTGACGTCATCTAAGGTGAAAGTGTGGAAGCCATTTCCAACCGGCTTTGATGCCATGGGCTCATATCTTCTTTCTAGGATTTGTTCATCTATCATGCCTTCTTGATCCTCATCTACTTCATATATTTCTGGGTCTCTTCGGAAGAGTTTGTTGTCGATTCGTTTCTCGATTGAGAGCTATCTTGCATATATCATCATCTGATGAAATAAGAGATTCTGACCATGTGGTATCTCCTTCTGACATATTTCTTGGTTGGGAGACATATAGGTCTGGAGTCTTCTGATCAGAAATCATCAGATTTTCAGGGTTGGACCCTTTTGAACTTTTTCCCTGATCTCGCCTTTTCTTGATTTATTTCTGGGCTACAAGAGCATCTTTCCTTTCCCAAACTATTTTTGCCATATCAAAATCATGTTCTTCTTTTACGGGTTGGGTGAAAGAAACAGGATTTTGTGAGGTAGTATAAAAAGTAGAAAAAGTGTAGTCCAATTTAGGTGGGGAATATACTTGTGGCGACATAGGGAAGAAGGTAGGTTTTGAAGGAAAACTGGGGTCTTTTGTGACTCAAAGTGGTCATTTCTCAAAAGTTGAATTTGTTCCCTGATAGAAATTGTCTCCTTTTGTTGTTGTTAGAAGAACTGGAAAAGTGAAGTTCCTGGCAGACAAATCTCATATTGTAGATTTGCCAATCTTAGTTCCAGGGCTTTGATTAGTCCTGCATGGTGAGACGATGTCTGCTCCACCTTTTTCTCAATTGTTTCTACTTTGCTCATCATTTTGTTTTGTGTATGGGCCACGTTCTTTATGGTGTTACCAATGTTGTTAAGTACTTTGTTTTGGCAGATGAAATTTTCTGATTGCCAGTTCATTGTTGCTTCAATATCACTTGTTGGGGATTTTTCTCCAGTAGGTAGCACTATATTTTTCTTGGAAATTTTTAGAGCATGGATTATACCTTCTTTTTCAAAAGGTTGAAGTGAAGGAAAATCATGGGTATGACTGGATCTTGAAGGACTTAGCATGAATATATGTAGTTGTGTGGGCTTTGGAATTTTTTGAGTTGGTGAAGTCTTAGGTTCAAGTGGCTTTTTGGGTTCTGGGGTATGAGGTGAGCATGGTTTGGGTTTGGGTGTGGCTTCATTATTTTTCCAGCTTTGAGTGAATTTTTCTGGTAATTTGGCCATTCCTGGGGTTTGTAACTGACAAGAAATTCATATTTACCTGGACGGCTTAATGAGCCAATTGAAAGATCTTTCTTTTCATATTTGGCTCGAAATTGATTTTCAGTGGTTTTTCCCTTTTTCTAGGATTTTGATTTGTTGAGGCCAAATCTTTCCCAATGATGCAGGTGGTGTTCATCATATTCTCCGATTAGATCTTCCGAACAGTCTTGGCAGTCGCAGCCAAGATCCCAAGGATAATGTCCCGTAAATGGGCATTTGAACCACCAAACTCTTCTGCCTTCTTTGTCAAAATGTTTACACCGGTCATGTTCTTCCATGATAGTTTATATATTCCAGAAGGGTTCACTTTCAGGGTCAGGGTCTGTGTCTTTAGGTTGGATCATTTAGCAAGAAAAGATGGTCTTATTGGGTTTTTTGAGATGGGAATGATCAAAGCTTATGAAAATTATTTTGTCATTTCTTTTGATAAAAGTTGGCTCACCAGATTGCAAAGAATCCTCGGGTTACCTTAACTTTTCATACTTTATGATCCAGGAATTAGGAAGGATTTTGATGAGCTCATCTCTGAGAATTTGACTGGGTATTTGGGTGCACAGGGTGTTTCCTTTGGTAGCATCAATATTCAAGAATAAAGCATTTTCTCCTTCGGGAAGGCAGAGATCCATGGCATGATTTTGGATCTGCCACTCCATTTGGTGATGAAGAGTGGCTTGGATAGCATCTTTGGCTTGTGGGGCTCCCTGGATTTGAACTTGAATTTTTAATACTTCGGTTAGGTAAAGGTCATGAAGGGACATGTTGAAATTGGGAAAGATAGTTATAGGGTAACTTCTGCAGTGCCCAAATTGGCATGTTGGTACTCATAGTATCTTGTATCTAGAAGAGAGTCAAGCAATAACAGGTTGACCTTTTCTTCCGTGATATATTAAAGTGATTCGGATAGCACCAAAATGGATATGGGTAAAACCATGATTTCTCCATTGTCTGGAAAATCATCTGGGATTTGAAGGGTGATAAATTCTTCCTCTCGAGTGGCAAGAATAGGCTGCTGGTCAAGTTTTGAGGCAGCAGCATATTCTTTGACTTCTTTTAGTCTGTGTTGAACTAAGGAATGGATTTGGGACCATGGTGCAAATAATTTTTTGGCAAAGGCTGAATAAGGGTTTATAAGGGGTAGTTCAGTGGAGGTTACTTTCTGTTCGTCGGGTAGGATATCTACTTCATAGAAGTAATCATATTTTTTGGACAATGTTTTATATAGAGTAGGGGACATATTCATCTTTTCAAGGGAAGAGGATGATGGAAATGACTCAGACATATTTAGTTAACTGTTCATCCCTCCGAAAGGATGACCTGGGACCTGTGGGTTAGGGGCCCACCACGCTTCCGCTGCGCAACTCCGAAGCCATGAGTTTTGCTTGTAGACTTTTAGCAGTATATATAGTAAGGGAATCTTACACAAATATCTCAAATAAGTCATAACTTACTAACCTCTAGCCAACTTAACAAAACTAACCAAGCACATATAAAAATTAAAAACCCAAATAAATAAAGTTTTTTTCTCTCTAATAATCACACGCAAAAATCTCCTTACATATTTTTAAGTGTGATCAGCAATATTAAATGCAAGACGAAAAAAAAATTTCATAGATAAGGTAGCAAACAAGGTAATGAAATAATACACACACACACGTACACACACATATAAGATTCCAAAAATCTGTGCAAAAAATGATCTTTTTCTATGGGTATGGTTAAAATTCATTGAAAACATATAGATTAGTCAATATACAAAATTTGAGAAGATTGGAGGTGATTTGCAATCAAAATTCGTAGTTAAAATCGAGTTCAAAAAATTCTTCTGGGACACATGCATCACACACATAGGTATACGTGGATATACATGTGATACACATTTGATACAAATATGATACATATGTGCTACATAAATGATACACAGTGTGATACACATTCGTAGTTAAAATCAAGTTCAAAAAATTCTTCTGGGACACATGCATCACACACATAGGTGTACGTGGATATACATGTGATACACATTTGATACAAATATGATACATATGTGCTACATAAATGATACACAGTGTGATACACATATCTTTTTTTTTATGTTCATCTTCTAACTTTAAATTTTCAATTCAAACCACCTCAAAACTTTATCAAATCATCCCAAAATCGAGATTCAAACTCCTTAAGATGCACGCGATCTATTATAAAAACACACACTAAAAAAAAAGCAAAAATTTGGCCTTTTTTGGCTACAAATAGCTAATTTGCTAATATTGGTAACATTTGGCTAATATTAGTAATATTTTATGAATTGGCCAATTTTTTTAATAAGCTACTTATAAATGGACATAGCTGGTACTTTCCATATATATAAGCTTAAGCAGGCCTGTCAGATTTGGCACAAGCCCAAAGGACCCGCCAAACCCGTCCAAGATTGCACTGTTATTGACCCGTCCATTTGTTGAACTCAGTTCATCTTGACCCAACCCATCTCGACCCATTTAAAGTTAGACTGATTTTTAGCTTAATTGATCCATGAATAACCTTACCAAAATATCTTAGAAATGATTCTTTTTTGTTAGATATGTTATATATGAAAACAATACCTATTAATGAAACTTTCGCATTTAATTTTTACGGATGATCTCATGATATTTTGTAAAGGAAATGTCTCATCCGTGAGTAGAGTAATGGAGGCCCTGAAACTCTCTCTGCTACTACTAGAATAATAACCAATCTGGAGAAGTCTAGTATTTTTATTGCTGGTATTGATGATGCCACAAAAAACATGTTGTTGGAGAAGACCGGGTTTGCCTTAAGTACCTTTCCTATAAAATACTTAGGACTGGCGTTGTCGCCAAAAAAATGGAGTAAACTTGAATGCCATCAACTACTGGGGAGGATCACAGAGAAAATAAGTTCAGTCTCTGCCAGACACTTATCAGATGCAGGTAGGGTTCAAATCATCATATCCTTGCTATTTTCTTTGCACAACTTTTGGGGCTTAATTTTTATTTTGCCGCAAAGTGTTTCGAAGGAAGTAGATAGAAAATGTAGAGACTTCTTATGGAGTGGCTCTGAAGGAAAGAGGAAGGTTGCTCTAGTGGCTTGGGAAAAGGTCTAGTTGCCTAAGAAATATGGGGTTGAGCATTAAGGACTGCAAACTATGGAACATATGTAGGCAAATTGATATGGTTTTTGAATGAGAAAAAAGATATGTTTTGGGTTAAATGAGTGCATGGAGTAATATATGAAGAATAGTTCGAATTTTTGGACTCATATTCCCGCAGTTGATTGTAGCTTGTACTGGAGGAAACTACATAAACAAGAGGTATATGGTAAATTGGTACAGCAATGGGAAGTACTTACTGGTTGCTAATAAAAATTACTCAGTGTCTAAGAGTTACTTAGCCATTAAAGGGGATAGACCTATATAGTATTTAGTAGACTAATTTAGAGCTTAGTCACAATCCCTAAACATAGATTTATTTTTTGGCTGGCTGCCCAACGGAAACTACTAACGAAGGATCGAATGCTAAAAATTGGGGATGACATGTGCTGACTTAACATGTTGTTTGTGTGATTGTGGCAAGATGGAGACATCTTAACATTTGTTTACTAAATGTGCCTAGACTACAACACTATGGGAGACTTCTCCAATTGGTGTAGGCTGGACATACAACATAATGAAGCTGCAGCAAGCCTTTACAGTTGCGTAAGAAACATTGGACTAGGAGCATTGGCCTATCATACTTGGATTGCCAGGAACTGAAAATTGTGTAGAGGGCAGGGTGTAAATAGAGAAATAGTAATACAACAAATGCAGGTTGAAGTTAGAGAAAGGGTTAATATGTTTAGGTAGTCAAAGATAGCGAAAAGATATGCAGATTTGATAAGGAAAATATATAATTAGTCGAGTTCCTCTTTTTTTCGTTCTGAGACCTCATATTTGAGATAGCCTTCTTGGAAGGAAGTCGAGGACTGAGGTTCTCTTTAGGTGTAATCTTTGAGTTTGTGCTATGGTAATATTTCACAGTTATTACCAAAAAAAAGAGTTGAGTGGGTTGGGTTATAATCCAAATTTTAGCCTATCCTGACCCAACCCATCTCAGCCCAAGTAACTTTTAGGCGAATTATTTATTGACTCATCCCATTTTGGCCCGCTCAAAATCGACTCAACCTGCTCATTTGACACCCTTAAGCGTAAGCCTCACTGAGAAGCATATCCCAGAATTGTTTCAAATTATGGGCTTGGCACACTTATAACTTGTTGCTTTTGATGTCTTAAATACCCCTCTTTATAACAGAAAAAACTCTGAAACACAACAAATATATACACTATATTTATCATTCGTAGCTATATTTTTAGAAAATTACTAGTTAGAGTAAATTTTATAGCTAATCTACCTGATATACTGAAACAAGAGATCAATTATTTGAAATTTGAACTGAAACAAAAGAGCAACAAGCTCTCGTAGCTTAGTTGGTTAAAGCACCTGCTTAGTAAGCGGAGGTCCTGAGTTCGACTTTCAACGAGAGTATTCTATTTTTCTATATTTCTGTATTCCAGCTTGGTTATATTCGTTGCGCGAACCAATGCAGTCAATACAAGTTGTATCCTTTATATACACCCCATGTATAGTTTGTATTCATTGCGTGAATGAATATAGTTGGCACAAGTTATATTCGTTGCAGCTGGTAATAATTGAACAACAACTATGAATGATAATTAGGCAAAAGTATGGTAATTAGGCTCTAGACTATAGTACTTTATGAAAATTTTCAATTTAACCTTGTCAAAACCATGAGACTAAGCGTGAGTAGAAGCTGCCATTGATGCAGCAACTCGAGCTAACGAAGAACATATTCAAGAGAGAGAGAGGGAGAGAGAG
The DNA here is from genome assembly GCA_002018475.1 of Nicotiana obtusifolia. NCBI lineage: Eukaryota > Viridiplantae > Streptophyta > Magnoliopsida > Solanales > Solanaceae > Nicotiana > Nicotiana obtusifolia. Next base: position 82,478 of record MCJB01000525.1, on the reverse strand, counting down.
AGAGAGAGCAATAGAAGCTTCTGGAGAAACAGTAAAGTGGGAAAGGAAATCCATTTGTATTTCTGTATGGTGTCCAATATATACACGTATGAAGATACTCCACTAACTACCACTAGCTAATTACAAAGATACCCTTTCTAACTCACTCAACTAACTACCATTAACTATACATATAAATACAGCTACACCTGAGCTGTCAGGTAGTACTCTTAATACCTGCCCCCCTCCCCCCCCCCCCC
>MCJB01000525.1:49625-69315 GCA_002018475.1 Nicotiana obtusifolia | reverse complement strand
GGATGTTGTTTATTCCCTAATTGGGGAGTTGTTATGTTGCCTTGTTCCCTTGCCGGGACTTCTTGTGATTGTTGTGGTATTGTAAGTGGGAACGGGTTGCACGCCTGCAACAAGAGGTTACGGGAGGTGAAGGTGGCTGGTATTTCATCTCATTGTGTTAAAGGCTAAATTGCAGTTTTCCTTCTTAATCGTTGATGATTCGTTTCGCTTTATTTGTCTGTTATTGCAATGTATGTTTTCTTTTCCCCGTTTAAATTGTTTATGTATTTCTAGTTTTCTGCTGTAGATACATATATGTTTATAACTAAACAGGTTTATCTGGAGTCTGGTCCTAGCCTCGTCACTACCTCGCCGGTGTTAGGCCAGGCACTTACCAGCACATGGGGTCGGTTGTGCTGTTACTACACTCTGCACTCTTTTGTGCAGATCCCAGTGCCGCAGGCTTCGGACAGTAGAAAGCTTCCAGCTTTGTGATTATCAGGCGACCCAAGGTAGTACTGCAGACGTTCGCAGATCTTGGCATCCCCTGTCCATTTCCTTTACCTGTTTCTTCCATGTAGTTCGGAAACAGTATTTTGTTATTTCATTCAAAACCTTGTTTGTAGTACTCTTAGACAGTCTGTGAATCTGTGACACCAGATCTTGGGTAGTTGTGAAAGAGATTTTATTTATAATATTCTATGTACTTCGCTCGTTAAATTGTGTTGTTTGTTTATGGTTGGTATTAGTTGAATTGATTTCAAATGAAAACGTGGTAAATAATTCGGTTGATTGGCTTGCCTAGCTTTCACTAGTAGGCGCCATCACGACTCCCGAGAGTGGAAAATCCGGGTCGTGACAAAAATATTCCTCGGGAAAGAACCGTAGCATAAATAAAATACAAGGAAAGTTATTGAAAAGTATATTACTACTAAAGAGATAAAATAATATAAACTAAAAACTACTAAAGAAAATCAAATAAACACTAAAGGAATAAAAATAAAATAACTAAAAACTACTAAAGAAAATAAAATAACAAAAGCAACTAATACTAAAGGAATAAAAATAACTTAAACTAAAAACTACTAAAGAAAATAAATAAATAAAAATAAAATAGAATAACAAAAGCGACTAATCCGCAATTATATAACCAATCACAAACTATGCCCGACAAAAGCACATGATAAACAATAGTAAAACAAGCCTGGCAAGGGCACACAATATCCATACAAAAGGATAAGCCCGGCAAGGGCATAAGTTAAGCATCAATGTACAAATAAAATATACTCTCTAAAGCCACCCCCAACTAAAAACACTGCAGTGTCCTCACTGCACAATATCAAGATAAAATAAGAGTAGTTTGAGGGTCTTCCTGAGGTCTGCATCAGACTAGCAGACTGCGGGAAAAGGCTAATCACTGTCGTATAGAGCTCTCGACCTCATCATCATCGCTATCATCAGTATCAGCATCAGCAACATTCGATAAGAAGGAATACTCTTCACTATCGTCTTTGTCCTCGACCGATATCTTCTTGTTCGGCTGCCCCCATTTGAAGATAGCCTTGATGCATCTACACATCTTTATCATGAACTTTCCTTTTTCTTTTTTCTCTCTTTCTCCTTTTGGAAGTCTTCCTAAAGATCTACATGTGCCTTGGCCATATTGCCATAGGCTGCCTCAAGCTTGCTAACAAAAGCTGCCAACTTCTCATGAGACTCTGCTTACTTTTTCTAGGCCTCCAGGTGGATTCTCATTTCTTCCCTGGTAAAATAATCGGGCATAGGCTAGAAGTGTGAGGGTCCACTAGGGAGCCGTAACACTAAGTCACGAATGGAGACAAGCTGGGAGTTCAGCTTCCGAAATGATCCCTCAGGCAGTGCTGCCTGTGAGGAGGACTCTGGTCCAGCAACTGTGGTGATTTTCCTTTTCTTACTCTTTACCGCACTACGCTCGCCCGTTACTCTCAACGGATGAAAGGGTTTATCGGCCGGTAACCAACGAACAGTGCTACGCACATCAACATTTGCCTGTCAGCACAAATCTGAAATCAATAAAGGGAAGATCAAGCCTGGACTGTCATCTCGCAAGTACTCTTTCAGCTCCTGAATGGTATAATGGCCAACATTCACATGAATGTCGTCAAGTATGCATGCGATCATCTGATCCCTGCCATATGAAACATCTGAAACATTGCCACAAGGTGAGACTCTGTTGCAGATGAAGTAAAGTCACATCTTGGCCTCAGCTGTGAAGTCGATGGAATTCAAACCCTTTCTCTTGTTGGCCCACTTTTCTCTCTTGGCTGGCAGATAAAGATTAGAAACTAGCCAATCTCCATTTGTGCAATAATCTTTTTCTCGTACCGGCTCAAGTGGATGGTCAGGAAGCCCTAAAATATCATTGATCTGTTCAGTTCCAAACCTCATTGTTTTGCTATTATGGTGAGTTGTGGGTCATTTAAGTTTGTACGCTTAAGGTTTGTGTAAAACTCACGAACCCACTCCTCATTGGCCTCACATGGAGTAGGCATGAAACAAGGCCAGCCAGTGGTCTGTAGATGGACATAAAAATCGGGAAGTAGCTCGGCCAATTTGTCCTTGGAGATTCTCTTTTTCAAGTATGACCTTCTCTGTTAGAAGGTTGTCATAATACCGGCGATGACAATCAGCAGACATGAATCGATTAGTGTCTAATTGTTCCTCCACAACCTCTTCCTCAATTTCATGATTAAGCGCCATATTTTCGTTCATGTTTGGGTCCATTTTAAGCTCAATTACCTAAAAAAATAAAAACAAAGTTAGTCGGGAATTAGAGTTATGTTAAACAATTAAAAGCACATAAACTAGGGCAAAGAACTGAGCCAAACAGGCTCCGGAAGCTCCAGTTACAAAGCTACTAGAATTGCACAATTCTGCCAGTGATTGCACCTGCGGAAAAAGCCTCGCTGGTGCAGTTCTACGTTGCTTCTGTACAATGTCACTGCTGACCAAAAATCACATATGTGGATTAGGCATCGCAGGTGCAAGGTCGCATTTGTGGCCCTTTTTCTGCTTCTGTAGTGTTCATCAGAGGGTTCAAAAGCACATAATTGTCGTCTCTTTTCAATTCCAAACATGATTTTTGCACACAATTTATACTCAAGACTTAGAAACTGGTGCACTAAATGATTAGGATACTCAGTTACACATGATTTCAAGGCCAATGGCAAGATTATTTCACTTGGACAATTCATCGAACATATGACAAGCATAAAGTGTATTGACTTTTCTTAAAACAATTTGGGTAATTCAGACTTCCGCAATTTCTTTTCAACAGCACCAAGCAAACACACTACACTCAACTAATTTCCTCACCTATAATATTAACACTAATCAGAAGGAAATGGAAAATTAGGGGATATGGCCATGGAAACTCATAAATGAACAAGAAGAAGAGAAGAGAAGTAGAGTGGAGATAAAGATTTACCTTAGTTGTCTTGTGTGAGAGAAATAGAGTGCACGAGCAGTAGTTGCCTTGTGTGAGAGATAAGAGGGAGTTTTGAGTTTTGGGGAAAAAGGGTTAGAGTCTCACCTGATGAAAGGCACAGTGAGTCTTTAAAATTTACCCGACGGTTCGCATCTGCGAGTTTTTAACCGCTTCTGCGCCTACGCTTTTGCGGTTGGTGAACCGCTTCTGTGAAGATTTCGCATCTGCGCTCCAACCAATGCTTCTACGAGGCCGCATTTGCAAATTAGTGTTCAGCAGATGCGGTTGCACCAGATTCCTCAATGACAGAACTAGGCAGCCACTGCCTTGGTTCATTCCTACACCTCAACTTCCTCAATTCCACTCCAAAAAATCTGAAACTTTGCAGATTAGTCTAAAATAATATTTCAAACTATTCTAAAAAGGAAAGTTTCAAAAACAACTAAAATTTTTGAAAACGTGGGTTGCCTCCCACCAAGCGCCACATTTAACGTCGTGGCACGACGCGAATCAACATTACCACTTTTCTCTCCACTTGATATATATGAATTGGGCACCTAACTTGGAATCAAGCTTGTAACCACGAGCAGCGGTGGTTTGTGGGGGGGCAAGTAGATGATCAAGCCAAACATCAATTTCTTCATTTTGCATTTATTGGTTTTCGTTTGAGGAATGTCAAATTTTCAAATTGCAAGATATATGGCTCTTGTATTTCTTCTTTGCACTCCCACATGGATTCACATGGTTCAATTCCTATATCACCATACAAGTCCAAAGTTGAAAAATGCTTGGAATGAGATAATTGCCCCCAACTTGCAACTTTTTTCGAATTTTGACATCCTCTTTTTTCCCCGAACTAGAGTCAACTTCAATCATATTTTCAATTACACCAGTTGACTCTAATTCTATATTTTTCCTGGCATCACCAACAAGCATGGAGTCGGTTGGTGGATGCTCAATTCTTGATTCCTCAAAATAAAGCTCACTTTCTTCCTCGAAGTTGGACTTTTCTTGAGCTCCCTCCGCACTCTCAAGTTGGTGGGAATAGTGAGCCTCAACCAATATTTTCATTTGATCTTCCAAGGTGCGGATATTCTCATCATTTCAGTTTAATGCTTGTTTCAAGTCCTCGAGTGCCAAGTTGTGCTTCTCCTCTTTTTCAAGAATGGCCTCCGACATGAGCATTATCCTCTCATTGTGAGCATTTGAGAGTTCTTCTTGATTTGGATCAAGTGCCAAAGAACGATTTTTGACTTCAACCTCTAAGGAAGGTTCTTGGCTATCATTCACTTCCGAGGCTTTCTGGACCTCTAAAGCCTCAAGCTTTTCTCCCATTTGTGAGTTCAACCTTTCAAGCGCCAAATCATTTTGGGGAATATTTTTCAAAAGCTCCTCCAAGTCATTTTGCTCTCTGTTTCCTCCCTCAAGTAGGCGTTCCATCATAAGCTTAAACTCTCCATTTTGACCATGCTCAATTTCTTTCGCTTCCATATACCTATATTTGTCATCACAAAAAGTAGAATCATCATAGTGGGGGTTCGGGAAAGGGAAGGACAAATAAGCTCAATTGGTCCAATGACCATTTTGACTACCACACTTATCATATATACTCCACTCATGAGTTTGAGATTGTGCGCACAATCTGCCCGCGGGAGAATTTGAATAATTTTACCACGAGTGTGATCCTCTACAATAAGGACAAGGGTCATCAAAGTATGAACAACTACCATCCGACCAATTTCCATTATGCGATGTCATTTTTCAAAGCTAAGAAAATAAACAAGAAACAAACAAAGATAAGAAAATAATTACACAAATATTCACAAGTTTGGACTAAAGCACGTACGCTTACTTCTAAAACAACCAAAATATGCCAAATTGTTCCCCATAAACAACGCCGATTTTGATGACGTCCAAATCAACTACTAAAAAGTAAATGAACACGGTCTCATGCAATATAATATACACAACTATGAGTCGGGGTCGAATTTCACACAGAACAATATATAGGCGATTAGGCGTGTAAGAGAATTATCACTTATTATGCTAAGCCAAACACTTAGAAAGGTTTTGAGAAAATATTTATAGCTAAATGCGAAAATATAACTAACCTAGAAAGCAAGTAAAATGATCAATGGCTACAAGCATGGATACATGGGAAATTACACTCAAGTAACGATCTAATTAATTTCACGATTTTACAAATATGAGCGAGTTTATGTTAATTAGCCTCGGGTAATAATTCTTTATTAGCTTCTTCCAAAGACTAACAAAACTTCCTAATTGAATAATTCCTAAAATAATTAGGAGATTAAGCACACCCCAATATGGCTGCAAGCAATGTTTTAAAAGACCTTTTCGGGGCGAGCCCTGGAGCGAGGCGCACCAAAAATACCCTGAGGCGATGGTGTGGCGCGAAAGTATCAAAAGGCGTATGCCTAGCAATTCGGGGCGTACGCCCAAGCGTTTGAGGCACGTGTAGTGAGGCGTATGCCCCATGGACTTTTTCAAATTAAAACAAAATTTGTTGAATAAGTCATTCATATAATACTCAAATTCTCAAAAATTAGCTTGTAATTACTCAAAAGTTTTAAAAAGGAACTGAAATGTATTAAATTTAAAATTCAAGACCTTTTTTATTGATTGAAGCCCTAATTTATGGTCTTTCCCAATTCTTTATCTTGTCCGTTAGTCTACTAATATCTCTCAAAAGTAACGAATATTCAATCTTTTTTTACAAATATAAGAGAAATCCGTTCTTTTTCATAGCAGCAAATTCAAAGTTCAAATTACAGGTTACTCATCCTTTTTGTTCCTCCATGTAGAAAACTTTATTCTTTTCGACTCAAGCTATTTGTGCTTGTAAGTAGCGTGTAATAGATTATTTTGACTAGTTGTTTGTGGGGATGGAGTACATCTATATATATATTTTTTCACATATTTATAGTTTTCTTTAATTTTTATGCAATTTTACTAGTTTATTAATATTTACTGTAATTATAATATTTTATAAAATATTAAAAATTAAATACCCATGGGGCTTACGCCCGTGCCTCGGGGTTTACGCCTCGCTGAGACATATGTAAAACGCCTCGACTTACGCCCACGCCTTTTAAAACACTGGCTACAAGTAGTTCAATCCTATACCTCTGTAGAATCTATAAAGCGAGGGTTAATGCCTCAAATTCTTGTTAATTAGTCTTTCCCAACCCCAAATTATCTTTTTCAAAATTAATTTGAAGTTAATGGGCTAGTCCTAGGGTTAGCTACTCCCTTTGAAAACATTAAAGAACAAGAATAATTAAAAAAAAGTTCACTTCAATATAAATAAAAATCATTCAATACATAAGCACAACAAGATATTTAATCCACACTTTAAATATGAGTACTCCCATAAACAAGATTCAAGTGTTGGAGAAAATACTACACACTTAGATATTCATTACAAAGCAAGAAAATGAAGAAATAAACATAAATGGGTAAGAAATTTTCAACAAAAAGCTTTAAATCTTCAAGACCCAAGTGTGTGCAAGAATCCTAGCTCCCAAACTTGTCTTTTATAGTCAAGATACTGAAAAATAAGCCAAAGATATTTTACAATTGAGCTAGATCGTATATTAAATGGCTTGAGGGAGAGAAAATGTGAATTGCCAATCCTGCCCAAGTCTGAAGCCTGTTGACCGCACCTATGGAAGGATCATCGCAAGTGCGGATCCGCAGACGCAGAATTTTGCACGCAGATACGATTATGAGTAGATATTTATTTTCCCGCAGAAGCGGTTCATGAAGCACAAAAGCACATATGCAGGAGCAGACATGTTGCCGCAGATGCGATCCCATTGGTAGATTGATAGTTATGCAGAAGCGGCCTCTTCTCGCAGATGCGAGCTCGCAGAAGCGAATAGTGTTTTGCAAATGCGAAATCACTAAAGGATTTTGCACTATTTCAACTCTCTTTTGCTTAATTCCATTTCATTTGATTTCAATTGTCTTCAAGACTTCATTTACCTGAAAATCTAGTAATACACACCATAAACAACCTCATATAATAATTAATAGATGCAAAAACTAAAGAAAAGAGACTAAAATAAATGGTAAAATCACCACTCATCAGCATGTGATGCAGCGTGATAAGGCCATCATGCAATTTGTCTCGTACAAAATGACAATCCACTTCTATATGCTTGAGACATTCATGAAACACTAGGTTTCTTGCCATGTGTACTACAGCTTGGCTATCACAAAAAACTGAGATAGGATGTGGCAAGGAACTGTCAGTTCTTCCAGCAATCTTTTAAGCCAGACTAGTTCTCCAACCACCTTTCTTACAGATCTACACTCCGCCTCCGTAGAGGAGAGGGATACTTTTTCATGCTTCTTGGATTTTTAGCTAATAAGGCTATCACCTAGCAAGACAATGAGTCCACTAACTGATCTTCTAGAATTGGGGCATGCAGCCCAATCCGAGTCACAGAAGGCCTTCACAGTACAAATCTAGGTTGTTGGAAAAGAAAATGCCCAAGGTTGGATCATTCTTAAGATATCTTAAGACATGGAAGGCAGCTTTATGATGAGGCTCTCTAGGTGTTTGCATGAATTGACTTAAGTGCTGAACACTATAGGTAATATCCAACCTTGTGTTGGTGAGGAAGTTGAGCTTCCCAACTAACTTTCTATAGTGAGTAGGATCTACCAGCAGGGCTCCCTCTTCTGCCTTCGGCTTGATAGTACAGTCAAGAGGAGAAGAGACTGTAGTGTACTGATTGTCATACTCTTTCAACAGATCTGCAGTGAACTTTCTCTAAGAAATGAGGACCCCATCATCTTTGTAGAACACTTCCAGTTCCAAGAAATAATGCAACGTCCCTAGATACTTGATTTTGAACTGATCATGGAGGAAAGCTTTTAGTGCCTTAATTTCTTCTACATTTGTGCCTGTAAGGATTACATCATCAACATAGACAGCCACAAACACAATTGAAGAGCCATACTTCTTACAAAACAATGAGTAATCATTGTCTGAATGTCTAAAACCCCTAGTGCATAATGCCTCAGTCAGCTTGTCATACCACTGTCTGCTTGCTTGTTTCAGTCCATACAAGGACGTGTTTAATTTGCAAACTAGACCATGAACCTCAATCTGTAGTCCCTGTGGTACATCCATATACACCTCCTCATGTAGGTCTCCATGCATGAATACATTGTTCACATCTAATCGGAATAGGTCCCAGCCTCTTTTAACTGTTATACTAATCAGGGTCCTAACAGTTGTCATCTTGACAACTGAAGAGAATGTTTCAGTATCGTCTATTCCAGCTTGTTGTGTGAATCCTTCCACCACAAGTCTTGCCTAGAACCTCTCAATAGTGCCATCTGCTTTGTGCTTGATTTTATACACTTACCTGCAGGCAATGTCACTAAATCCCAAGTATGGTTAGCATACAAAGTCTCAAATTCTTGTGTCATGATTGCTTTCCATGTAGGGTTAAAGGCTTCTTCCTCATAAGAACATGGCTTAGATTCATGAGAAATGTTTCTTATCATATGCTGACTATATTTGCTTAATGCAGTAAAAATGTTGGTGATTTGAAGGGGGAATATTGAGCAAAACAGTGTGTGAGGCATTGTTCTTAGATTTGAAAGAGAATAGATATATTCATTTAGGTAGCTTGGTGTTTTGACTGTTCTGGATGGTCTTGTGAGGCTTAGGGATGAGGAAGTATCAATGGTATGATGGTTTGTAGTATTTGAAAGACTAGGTGAGGTTTCAGAAATACCTATATCAACAGGTGAAGGGTTACTTTGATCAACTAGTGAAGAAAGTATCTTAATCAGCTGGTGAAGAAGTATTGGTGGCAAAACTTGGTGAAGTCCCAGTTGGTGACTAACTAAGACTCAAGACACCATTTCTATGACCTTCACAAACAGGATCAGAATGAAAAGATGGTAAAACACAAGGTAGAGAGGTGTGATCAAAGGACACAACAAAATGAAAGACATTAATGGAATTGTACATCCCTGAAAATGTGTATTCTTTTAGTAGCCAAGTTTAGTAATTGTAATCTTTTGTGCCAAATGGGTAACCTACAAAGACATGAGATTCAGTTATGGGCTCAAATTTTTCTTTATGAGTCTTAAGAGTGATAGAATAACATAAGCATCCAAAGCTTTTAAGGTGTGAATAGTTGGGTTTCTTCTTGTAAAGCATTTCAAAAGGTGAATTGTTATTTAGGATTATAGAGGGTAGTCTGTTAATCAAGTATGTGGCTGTGAGGATGCATTCTCCCCAATATTTGGTAGGCAACTTGGACTGGTATAGTAAGGCTCCCCAACAAATATTTGTGTTTCCTCTCCAATCACACTATTTTGTTGAGGTGTGTATGGGCAGGTTTTATGGTGTATAATTCCTTTAGAATGAAAGAAGGATGAGGTTTCATTGTTGACAAACTCCGGTCCATTATCAGACCTCATGGATTTAATGGAAGAATTGAACTGGTTTCCTATCATACACACAAAGGTTTTTAGAATTTGAAGTGTATTACTCTTGTAACTCCGAATATATGTCCAGGTTGATCTACTAAAGTCATCAACTATGGTAAGAAAGTATTTATAATTGTCATGTGTGACTATGTGGTATGGCCCCCAGAGGTCTATGAGTAACAATTTAAAGACAATGGTAGATAATGTGGTTTTTTGTGGAAATGGTAGTCTTGTTTGTCTGGCCATAAGGCAAATTGAAGGTACGAATGGTTGTTTGGGTGCAAAGGTCACTGGTATGGAGGATATTCCCCTTATTTTCACAAAAGGTACATGGCCCAATCTATTATGCCAAAAATAATCAACACAATTTTTATAAGATAAGGAATTAGAAAAAGATGCACACACATTAGTAGAACAGGAAGATATACAAGAACCTTTCTTATTGCTTGAAAGTGGAACATTTACAAATGATGATGAAAGACAATCAGCAGAACAAGTTTCTTTCTTGTCTGAATGGACACCATTTACAGTGAGTGATGTATGTGATTTGTGTGGTTGTGCATTGTGTGAATTACTAACATAAACAGAACATGAATTTAAAATGAGAGAAGTGGGGACAGTAGCTGAACAAAGGAACTGGCACTTTGAGCAGAGGAAGTATAGACCATTCCTTGCTCTACCAATCTCCAGATGCCCCTTCATTGAAGGGGCCTGTAAAATGCAGGAAGAATCATAGAATTGGACAATTGACTTAAGATGTAATGTTAAAGAATGAACTGAGATCAAATTGAACTTACAATTAGGAACAAGCAAAACTTTGTGTAAAGTCAGCTAAGGACTAAGGACTACATCACCAATTTCTATCACTTTAACTTTGTATCCATTTGGTAAGGTCACTAGGAAAAGATAAGGTAGAATTCTAGTGTTAGTTAACAGAGCTTTGTTATATGATATATGGTTAGAAGCTATGGAATCAAAAATCCAAAATTCAGTAGATGCTTTGAAGCATTTACATGAAAGATTGCCAATTATTTCTTTATGAGTAGAGCAAGCCAATATACCTGCAAAGTTTGCTGCCCCACTAGTAATGTTGTTTGAGACTTCAATTGCACTTCCACCATGGAAGTTCTCCAATAGGTGAAACAGCTAATAATATTTCTCCTTTGTTAGGTTCTGAATCCCCATGCTTTGATTCCCAGTATCAACTTAATTATATCCTCCAGGAACGATCCCTTCTGGTCCTCCATGCACATTTGCGGCAGATGCCACTTTTTTTTCCTTTGGTGAATTTGCAGTCCTGTGGGAATCCGTGTAGTTTGTAGCATTTATCTTTAGTGTATCCTTGCTTCTTGCAGTAGTCACAAAACAAGCGTGACCTATTAGGTGGATAACTGCCTTTGTATGAGTTGTTTTCTGTAGTTTCCTCTGCTGAGCATAATTTGTCCTAAAGCTAGATTTGCAAGTCCATTGACATTCATTGAAGTAGACTCCATCATTAGATGGGTTTTTGGCCTAACTTCTCTTTGTTTTCTTCCTGAATTAGGATAATAAAAGCCTGTGCAATGCTGGGCAACGGATTCATGATCAAAATGCTTCCTCAGACCTTATTTAACCCCTTAGGAATCTAATTAGCCTGTTGTCCTGCTCAGCCTTGTGCATATTTGCCGTGATACCACAAGTACATTGAAACTTACACTGTACATGCGCGTTTAATATGTTCAACTCTTCCCAAAAAAATTTCATTTTTGTATAATATCATGTAATGTCTAGGGTTCCCTGATTTAGGTCATTGATTTCCGTCTCAAGCTGGTACAATTGTGCTCCATTCGTCAGATCGTACCTATCCTCCAGTTCCTGCCCCAATTCCTTTGCGTCGACCACATACTGTAAGCTATCTGCCAAGTCCTTTGAAAGTGAGTTAAGAATCCACGACGTCACCATATCGTCGCATCTCTCTCACTGCTCGAATTTCGGATGGCCGATATCTGGCTTCTTATATTTTTCGGTGATGAAACCGACCTTATTTTTCACTGAAAGGGCTCTGTGGACGCCTTTTCTCCAGGATCTATAACCAGTTCCGTCAAATACCACCGGCAACAGTGTCGATCCAGCACTCTCCGAAGGATGCATGTATAGTGGATTGGTCGAATCCAATGTATCCTTATTCACATTTAGTGAATTAGTTGAATCCGAAGTATCGCCATCTACAGCTATGATATGAGATGAATTAATCGACAAATCTGAGAGACTGTGGGTAAAAATTAAGGTTTCCCAATTTTGACTTGCAATTTTGAACCGAACAGAAATTAGGGATGAGAAGGATGAGACTGAACGAAAAATTGAGTCAACACTGAGCCTTAACTCTGATACCATGTCAAAACCAAGAGACTAAGTGTGAGTAGAAGCTGCCAGTGATGTAGCAAGTCGAGCTCACGAAGAAAAGATTCAAGAGAGAGAGCAACAGAAGCTTCTGGAGAAAGAGTAAAGTGGAAAAAAAAATCCAATTGTATTTCTGTATTGTGTCCAATATATACACGTATGAAAATACTCCATTTACTACCACTAGCTAATTACAAAGATACCCTTACTAACCCACTCAACTAACTAACTATCATTAACTATACATATAAATAACTACAACTGAGCTGTCAGGTAGTACTCTTAATAAACCTAAATAATTGTTCACCCAACCTCTTAAATCAAAAATAATCAGTGAATAAATAATATATGTATAATCCAAATATAATATGTCTATAATCATATATAATTTATGTATATCGGCTAGAAAAAATAGCGAATTTGATCAGTTGTTTATGTAATGATCTAATCCCTTTTTAATATGGGACAAACAGGAAATTACGCTTAATGATCTTGAAAATGGATGGTCTTGATTTTTTGACCCCATCTTGCTCATGGTCAAACTTTGAAAGTCAAAAGTCAAAAGGATTGTTCATGGAGCAAGCAAGGGGCAACACTTGTTAAATTTGAAGTTTTGCCCATAGGACAACTAGGCTAAAAAATCAAGAGTGGTATCTAAATATCCTATTTGTTCAAATCACCCTGTTACAAAACAGGATTAGAATTTATTTAAGCAAAAATTTACCTGTGTATGTTGTCTAAATCAAACTAAAATCTATTTCTTGTTAAGAGATTTAATAAACGAAGAATATATATTAATTAATTCTAGTTGAAAAGTTGAAGTTTATTTGAGCTTGGAAAAACTGTCATAGTCAATAGCGGAGCCAAAAGTTCATAAAAGAAGATCAAAATGAAACATAATAGAGTGTCACACTTAGGATTTGAACGTGTGATCGACAGCAACATTTGAACCTTCTTTGTTATTACAGTAGATTTTTTTAATATATGGATTTACTAAAATAGTACAATGAATTATGAAAAATAAATTTAAATCATAAGATTAACATAATGTGTTGCAGGCTTGTCAGCCCTAAACCAACTTTATATGCCGATAATGGTAGGAGGTTGAAGAGTGAAAATAACATAATAAGTTAGATTGAAGAGTCTTATAAAAATTCTTAAGCTATATATGTTAGCAAATATAATCCATATAAATTTAAATAACGTTTAAACACAATCTGTTAAACACTTAGTAAAAAAATAGATTACACTGTTTTAAAAAAAATTAAAACCAGTAAACTACTGAAACTGGAGAATGAACAGAAACAGTGTAGAAATATTTTCAGAATATAATCGAGCCCACTTAGTTCAAATTGTGTCCTTAAGGAAATTATTCCCCTCACAGTACTCGCGGTTGATGGAATATCCCCTCCTAGGATAGAACGATTATCTTACTAGAATAGTAGTACTCCAAATTCTGGTAGTGGCGAACCACTCAACGATAGTGTATCACACAGAATAAAGAAGAAAGTTGGATGGTTTGCAGAACTTCGTGATGACTGTTGGAGGTACTGATTCTGAATGTTTGCAACCATTCAGATCAGTCGCCAGGTTTTTGGAGGGAAATTCGAAAAGATCCGGGAAGAGGAAAAACGAACCGGGTCGGTCACAAGTCGCAGGCCGCGCGCATGTTAGGGTCGATCCGCGTTGGATGATTTTCTATTTATTAAATAAATAATTAATTAAATAAATAAATAATTAAAAAATTAAGGAATAGTTTTTCCAAAAAGATAATCAATCGATCCGAAGCCGAAGCTGAAGCCGAGTGAGCGATGACAGCGCAAGGAGTCCTTGCCCCTCCAACCCTTTTAGCAACTAGAGAAGGTGTAATGTAATATATACACCTCTCTTTTCCTCTCTTTTTTCTATGTTGGACAAATGTTTTAACCAAAGCAAAAGGACCTTTTATATTCCCTTCACTTTTTATCCCATTATTTCCCATTCACCAATATCAAAACCCAACAATATATTGGAGGAAAATTCAGGCGTTGAAGCCATCATGTTTAAAGTTTAGCAAAGATCATTGGCCTTCCTAGTATAAAAAATATTCTAGGATAAATTGATTTCTTTCTCTAACAAAATATGACCGAAATATCTATAACGCCTGAATTTCAAGAATAGATTAGGAAAAGAGATGTTGTAATTATATTTTAGGATAAGAAGTTATCTTTGTCTACTTTGTTTAAAATTATTTTTCAAGATTTTACAAGTCTGAATGTGATTTTCTTCTAAATTGCAAGTCCAGGCAGTCTTAATAGTAAATATAAAGGATTAGAAAATGTACATATATTTTTTCTGGTAGAAATGACATCAAATAGCCATTTTAAATGATTGCTATTTAGGAATTAGTCAATGTGTTGTGAATTTCAGTTTTCTAGTTTAATTTTTTGAAATACAAATATTTTGAATTGTCATGAAATTAAGTCTTTTAATTTAAATTTTAGGGATAAAAATATACAGCTAATTCCTTAGAATAGTTGATTGAAGAGAAAATGTAAGTAATTAACCCTTTTACAAATTTTCGACTATTTTAAAATGCTAATAAAGAGTCGAGTGTTATTTGCTAAACCTCAAGGACGCAAGTGAACACACTTAGGAACACGCCGCTGGGGTTCTAGTCTTTAACGTAACCTGTAAGGCTGTAACAATCACAAAATTGCATCAAACTATTACTGAGTCCTTTTTTGAAATATTTTTTAACAAGGCACTTCTTACGAGAAATATTTTTTGAAGTAAGTAAATTTTAGAAGCTCGACCAAACATACTAGAAATGGAATAAAGGGCCATTTGATACTGCATGACAAATGTGTTCAATAGAGCCAACTCTGTAGTATTTGCATTGGCAGCACAAATTCAATATTTATCTAAAAGGTGGCAGCACAAATTCAATATTAACCAAATAATTTCCTTAAATTTAGCAAAAATATTTTGTATCCTTTCTCTCTCCTAATGACTAGATGCAATTGGCCCAGGCTAGACACGGGCCCAATAATTTATGTTTTATTTTTTATTGTACTCGTAAAATACAAATAATGTTTTATGAAATATAATTAAGGTATTAAAGTTTTTAGAGTTTCTCATTTATAATTACATCTTAAATAAATAAAAACCAAATAAGTTTTTGGCCCAGAATAGTAAAAGAAGAAAAATATGATTTTGTTATGTTATTTCAAATTTTCAAATAAGACTGACTTTTGTGTAACTGTAATAACTGGGACTTCATGAGAGATCTACCTTTGTGCATTAAGTTCACAGACTATTAGAATTGTAAAGTCAAATTTAACGTGATATATTTTTTAATTAATATTTTATTGTAATGAATTGTGACATTTTTCGTTGAGTAGATTCTCAAGTTAAAGTAATTAAGATATTTGGTTTGCTAAGAAATTCTATGTGAATTATGGTAATATAAAAATGATTATACGAAAACTATTATGTTAATTAGCAGTTGTTTGTTTATTCATATTAAAATCAAGATATATGATGCATAACATAAAACTTGTCTATGGTTTTAAATAATTAAAATTTAATATATAAATAATTACTACTAATAAAATGTCAATTTGTCTACTAAATATAATTACTTCACTTTTGGAAATCCAAGTACTACACAGTATGAGTTCAAAGATTAGCACCCTCAAGTGACAACGAAAGGGTCACACACATTTGGTTTAGAAGCTCGACAATAGTGTTCACCGCTACAATTTTGTTGGATACCTTCGAATTGACGTTTTCATAAAAAGCTTTCTAATGCTAAACTTAAATAAATCTATTCGCTTTATCCATACATCTATATTTATACTTCAAGTTTACAAAATCAGAAAAATGATACCAAGTAAGACTTTGTTCTTTTGGAACAAGAAAACTCATACTTCTTTTATTTCAATTTGTTTGAAGCTTTTCGGAATGATAGTCAAATTGATTAATTTTCAATATGAATTTGGACATAAATTCTTTAAGTTGTTTGAAATAAAACTTACATATTTTAAAAATTAAGTAAAAAAATAATTTAAGTCACAATTGTTAACGACTCAAAATATCAAACACTATCTACAAAAAATCTGGTCAAAGAAAAGGTTTTTTTTTTTTTGAAATGGAGAGAGTAATAATCTTAGGATTTTGTTTGCTAAAATTTAAACCTTATATGATCAACTAACTAAATTAATGAGCTTTCTACGACAAGAATTGATTCTCATCTTCATCCGAAATGATACATTAATCATATATTATTGAATGTTAGTTTTGGCATAGAAATTCAGTTAAAATGCAAGTTCTGCGCTGAAAATAATTAATTTATCTTCTAGAATACTAAACATATTTTCTTTCATATACTATCACCGTTTCAGCCAAATAAATTTGTATAGAAATTCATACAAACTAATAAGACTTGAGATCGAATTTTCTTTGTTGATCTTAAAAGATGAAATAGAATTTATTGGGCTACTATTTTTAGGTGAGCAGATCGTGAACTGAAAAAAAAACTATCGCATGTATTATAATTTATTATAGTATCAAACAAAGTTGTATAGCAAAGAATTTATAACAGAGTTAACATAATTGTTCCTCACAAGTCACAATCCCTGTACTAACTTTGATATGTATTTTTATATTTTCAGTTCTGAGTTCAAAAGTTATGAGTTTGGAGGTTTATGTGTTTGGAAGTTTGCGAGTTTAGAAATTAAAGAGTTTACGGGTTCGAAAGTTTAGCAGTTCAGAAGTTTATGAAATCTGTGAGTTCGAAAGTTTATGGCTTCATATTTATTGTATTCAAATTATTTATGAATATTTTTGAGAAGTTATTTTCCTTAATTTGCGTACCAAACACCAAAAAATAAATAAAATTACTACTTATTTTTCATAAAAATACTTTCTTAAAAAATATTTTCCATGAAAAACATTTTCCACTATATCAACCACACCCTATGTTTCGGAAAAAATTGATAATAAACTGACGCTATAGTAACTAGCTGAGATCCCTTCCAACTTCCCCCAATCCATAGACGAAATTATTAAAATAATCTTCAAGCGATGAATCTAATGAATTATATTTGAATGTATATTCACTTTATATATCAGTATATCACCCATGTATTTCTGTTTTATCTCTCTCGTATATTATGCATATTAAAAATTATTCTTATGACGAAAATAAGTGTCTAGCCTCATTTACTTTTTTTAAGATTAAGATATCTGAATCTGAATGCACATCTGAATATCAAGATGTGTATTAAGATCTGAATACTAAATGATTAAGACTTTTTAATTTTTAACATCTGAATGTGTAAAATTTATCTTTATTTAAAATTAATAAACATAAAATTCAAATGAAATACTAATTAATCTAATATCCCCTCAACAAAATATATTTTTTTTTAAAATATGATAGTTGCTGGTGGTGATGGCTAACGATAGCGCTTGACTAGAGGTGGTGGTTGGTGGTAGTTTAGGTTGATGGTGGTGGTTCATAATAGTAACTAGTGGTGATTGGTAATGGTGGCGATTATTATCGAGGATGGGGGTAGTGGGTGGTGGTAGTTTATAATAATGGGTAGTGCCGGCAGTGGTTGTTGATGGTGATGGGATGGTTAGTTGTGGCAGTTGAGGTGGATAAGTGTTAATTGTGGTTGAGAATGATGGAGGTGGGAGTGATGGGGATGGTGGGTGGTGATAGCCGATAATGGTGGCAGCTATGATTGAGGATGGTGGTGGTGGTGGTGGTGGTTGAGTATGGTGGTGTTTGTGGCATGGTAGTAGTTGATAATGGTAGGCAATGTCAGCAGTTAATGATGAATATAGATGATAGTATCTTCATGAAATTAAGTCTCTATTATAGATCCTAATCATACAGACCTATTCAGATCATTAAGTGATTGTGAAGTAAAAAAACACACACTTAATGATTAAGATCTAAATAATTAAGATTCAGACATTAAAAATAAATACACTTAATATCTAAGATCTGAATGATTAAGATTTAAACCTCCATTAAGTGAAAACAAACGAGGCTTATAATATATGACCAAGATATCTATAACGCCTGCATTTCAAGAATAGATTAGGAAAAGAGATGTGGTAATATTTTTTAAGATTAGTAGTTATCTTCGTCCAATTTTATTTTATTTCCTAAAGAATATTTATCAGGCCAAAATTTGCTTTTTCTTAGTGAAATATGATTTTTTTTCTAGAGATTTTACAAGTCTGAAAGTGCTTTTCTTCTAAATTTTAAGTCCAAGCAGTCTTAATAGTAAATGTAAACGACTATGTATCTTAGAAAATGTACATATATTTTTGTTTGAAGAGAAAATGTAAATAATTAACCCTTATACAAATTTCCGACTCTTTTAAAATGCTAATAAAGAGGTTCGGGTGTTATTTGCTAAACCTCAAGGACGCAAGTAAAATATTACATACTGAGGAACACACTGCTCGGGTATTACTCTTTAATGTAAGCCATAACAATCACAAAATTGCATACCAAACTGCTCAATCCCGCGCCGAAGATAAGAATTGAAAACTAATAGATAAACAAAGATTAAATGCACTCCTTCACCCTATCTGTACAAATAGAATAGATAAATTTAATCTTGCTTTAGAGGCCCGAATGCTTATCATTCTTGCCTTCTAAACTTCTTTATATCGAGGCATGAGGAACCATATTATCCTGCATACCTTAAACCTATATAGTGAGTCGTGTAGTTGGCGTATTTAAGTTAGGATCATACTTAGTGATTTTACATTTAAAAAGCTAGTATCAATAGACATTGAAAAAGGGATGGTTCCTGTAGATGATGTTAGAGCTCAACTGACTTAGTTGTAAAGGGCGACTGAAAAGGAGGCTCGACCCACAGGGAGAGCGACGAGCAAAGAGAGATTGTGAATGAAAAAAGTAAGGAAAAAATCATCTCATGACTGGAAGTGGCTCAAGGCATTACTTAGTCCCTTTTTAAGTTTTTTTTTTTTTAAAGTACTTAAAAAAATATTTTTTAAAATAAGCAAATTTTAGAAGCTCGATCAAACAGGCTAGAAATGGGATAAACGATTTGATCAATCTTCCAAAATTGACCAAACAAGCTAGAAATGGGATGAAGAGCCATTTGATCAATCTTCCAATATTGACACTGCATGATAAGTGTGTCCAATAACAATTGGCATTAGGGTGTGTTTGGTATGAAGGAAAATATTTTCATGAAAAATGAGTGATTTTATCACTTATTTTTACTTGTTTGGTTGGTGAGTGAAATTTTTTTCTAGTGTTTGATCATAGAGTAAAATATCTTTAGAAAAATAATTTTTTATGCCACTCCTCAACCCACCTTCTTCAAAATCCTCATGTTTCCTCTACTCCCC